>JBBBDQ010001163.1:1075000-1082500 GCA_037127315.1 Ascarosepion bandense
TTACATTTATTAACTTGGCATATACACTATGCCTCATAGACATAAAAAATGCGGAAACAGATAGATAGATCTAAACTTATTTATAAATCGAACTGTGCGTGTGTATGTGTATGTGTATCTGTGTGTGTCCGTTACCTATAGACTCCGAAACGGCTGAACCGATTTTCTTAAAAAATTACATAGTTGTACTATAAGCGTCTGTGAGTGTTCTTAGATAGTCTTTCGTGTCAACGTCCAAAGAGTCTGAGCTCCAGGACAATTGATTAGATTTAAAGCTTTCATTACACCCGAGAAACGCAGGGTTATACTGCCAGTATATATATATATATATATATATATATATATATATATATATATATATATATATATATTAGGTGCGATTGGTAAATTGTCGCAATTATTTTATTATTTCAAATATCCTTCAGGCTGAGTCTGCGCTCCAAGACTATGGATTAGTTTTAAAGCTTTCATTACACCCGAGCAACGCCGGGCTATACTGCTAGTGCACAGATAAACAGATAAATGGATCAATAGATAGATAGATAATTTTAAATAGAACGCTAGAGTTAGATTGATAAATATTAAAAAATATAGCCAGATAGGCATAAACCCGCTGTGATTGAGATACAGTAACAGGTTTTTTTCTGTATTAATATTCATTCAACTCACCACAAAATAGTTATTTTTGCTTTCTGTTCTTGCTTAGCCAAAGTTAGATTAATTAACATGGAATTTTCTACATTAGTTCATTTGTAATAAATAATTTATTTTTTATGTGTTAGTTCTGTGAGAAGTAAAGTATTAATTATTTTATTGTATAACAAATAAAGATTTCATCTCCAAGTGTTATGAGCTATATATATATATATATATATATATATATATATATATAGCTCATAATACTTGGAGATGAAATCTTTATTTGGTATACAATAAAATATCTGTTCATATCGATGAAATCTTTATTTAACATACAATATAATAATAACAAAAATTATATATATATATATATATATATATATATATATATATATATATATATATATATATAATTTTTGTCTGTGCTGTTTCAAAGAAACTTTTTCATATTTGTGTTTATTTATATAATATTTCGGAATTTATCTTGCTTTTTTGTGTTTTTGATTGCCCTTTGATTGTCTACTTTAAAAAACATTCAAGTTTTGAACATCTAAAATCTAGTGTGTTTTCGTAGAGGTGTTTGTACGTCACGAGAAGGATGAATGCAATGCCGTGGAGATCTCCGTCTACTGGTATGGTCACCTATGCCGGAAAGGTTCAGGCAAGTGACCAGGCTAAACACAATCCAACGCCCAGCGTGTAGGCAGGCAAAGCGACGTTCTTATGTACAAGTAGAAGTTAGCATTTTTATGCAATCTGTCATCTTGAACATTCCTGTCATGTCTTGATTTTATGCAGCTGCTGGTAGGAGCTGAAGTGAGTGTGCCATTGACTGGCGAACCCATAAACCATCTCAAACAATTCTCAGGGATGGTTTTCATGCTCGCATACTTTTCTTCTTTTCACGTCTGACGAACCAACTGAAGAAGAGAAAGCAAACTTTTTCGAAACATAAGAAAACAAATAGAAAAAAAAACGACGAGAGCTGAAAGAAAAGCCAAAGCTCCCCATCCCCTGTACCCGCTTAACCTACCCTGTGGTGGCTGTAAATGTCTATACGGATCTAACATAGGATTCATCATCATCATCATCATCATCATCATCTCATCCGTTACACCTAATGGTGTGTAGGGCAGCAACATTTGTTACTGTTTCCGTAACAAACTGTTTTTTTTTATGGGGGAGGGTTGTTAGCTCTGCGCCCAACACCCAAACCTGGAGGACCGGTTGATCATTTGTGGCCCTTACGTTTACAGCACCTGGTATTCCCAAACGGTCACCCATCTAAGTACTGATCAGGCTCAATGTTGCTTAACTTCGGTAATCGGACGAGAACCGGTGTATTCAACACGATATAGCCGTAGACAGGATACATTTCACACAAATAGAAAAGTCGAGAGGAACCCCAATATTTGGCAACAAGTTCGACCAACGACGATTTATTGTGAGTGAATAGGTGGATTCATAAGGTTCCCAAAGGTATTTGCGCGTAGATGTAATGAACTCGTCTGAGTAGATGAACGGAGCTCAAAGAAAAGTCAGAGATCTTTTTAAAACCTCCTACCTTATTCTGCGATGGCAGCGGATGTTTATTCAGTTTTAACACAAGACTCACTTTCTTCTTCTTCTTCTATGTGCCCTGCTCCTTCAGGACGTAGGCGATCATGGTTCTCAACGTCTCCCTATCCCTTGTGGCTCTTAGTATGTTTGCTCCTGTTACACCTCGCAACCCCCGTTCCGTTATCCACCTGATCAGGCCCTGCAAATATGTTATCCGCTGCCTTCCTCTGTCTCTCTTTCCTTCTATCTGGCCTTTCAGTATCAGGTTCTCCAAGCTCTCCTTCCTTATTGCATGTCCCAGGAACTTCAGTTGTCTCTTCCTGATGCTCACTATTAATTTCCTTTTTGTTGCCATTCTTTCTAACACCTCATCGTTGGTTGCATACTCAGTCCACGATATCCGTAGCATCCTTCTGTAGAACCACATTTCGGCAGCTTCCAGTTTTGTCCCCATTTTCGATTATATTGTCCACATAGAAGAAGAAGAAGAAAGTGAGTCTTGTTATTGCCCAGCATTCACTGCCGTATTGAAAAACTAACATCACACAGCAATCCAGCACTCTTTTCTTTTTTTCTAGTGAAATTTTCTTGTGTGTTAGTACTTTGCCATGCCAATTCGCCTTCGGATCACTGTGTCGTACTTTTCATCTCCTGTTAGAACACTTCCTAGGTACTAAATTTTGTACTTGCTTGATTCTGGTATCCTCCACCTGTATTTGGCATTTTGGGTCGCACCTTTTGCTGATGACCATGCATTCAGTTTTCTTAAAGTTTATTTGTAGTCTTTTTTTGTCGCTCTCCACCGCTACCATCTGTAGGAGGTCTTGTAGTTTCCTTACACAGAGGAAAAGGTCTATGAGCACGTCAACATTCGGCTGCAAATTTCCCCAACGGAAAAAAAGAAACATTTGAAAGAAAAAAAAATTTGAAGGGTTTATATTTACTATTGTGAATTTTTCTTTTGTTGTTACGGCCTGTTAAAAAACAAAAACAAAATCACAATACTAAATATAAGACCTGATGATGGATATAACAACCGAAACCTTATAATGTTGGCTACCATACAATAAATCCATATTTTGTTGTTTCTCAAGTATTTTTTTTATCTCATATTGTCGGAATTTATTTTTCATTTCCCTTAAAATATACATAGATATATACATACATTTTTTGATTTATATTTGTGTACATACATACATACATACATACATGTGTTTTATATATAGATGCAGACATACATACAAAAATACATGTCGATGAATATAACAAACGAAGAAAATTTGATGAAATTTTTAAGTTCTTTTTTAAATAAATCTTTACATTTTTTTTTTGTTTAGTTGAAATGTAAATATTGTCTGTCGTATCTCTCAAGAAAACCCACTATCGTCTTTAGTGTTTTTCAAAAAATTAAGTGTTGTTAATTTCTTTACATATTTGTCTATTTAAGATGTTGATTTTCTGGGAACTAATTAGTAGTAGGTTTATTCCCAACCACTTGTGTAGAGCGTGGCTGAAATTCTAAATAAATGTATATAAAAGAAAAAAAATCCACCCAAAATTTCCGCTTCTGAATAAGGTAATATTTATACTAGTGCCAGATATTTTATGTAAAAGACCTCTTTTAACGCGAGATCTATTCAGTAACGGGATATATATTTGTTGTAAAGAAAGGTTGCTACCCAAATACGCATTATTTAAATTACATACATACATATATAGATAGTAAATAAATAAATACATACATATTTATATTTGAATTATTTGTTTGAACATTATTTTTAATTAAACTCGTATTTGGGTCGATGGACTGTTTTTCAAATTAAGCAGTGTATTTATTTATATCTACTCGCTTAAATAATCAAGAATCTTTTAGAAAAATATATGCCTTCAGGCAGAATTCGAACCTGCGTCTTGGGAAAACCATCACTAGATTTGACGTGTCTTAACTGCTTGAACACGCAGAACTAATGACGTTTTCTTCTAAGAGATGCAGATTACCCAGGCCAGTAAATGTAAATAAATATACTGTTTAATAATAGAAAAAACAAAAAAAAGCATCTACTCAAATACGAGTATCCATTAAAAATAATGAATAAACAAATAAAATAAAAATATGTCGGAATTAAGAAGTATGTCCGTTACGAAATGGGTTACCATTTCATAACGGATTTCGTAAAAATCTTGTTAATCAATTGTTTTTGTTTATATTCGGATACGAAAACAAGGCAGATATGAATAGTTCGAACAATAGAGAAAATGTGTATTTAAAAGCACTATTTGGGCTTTGTTTGAGCGTGAGTTCTACGTGGCTGCGCGGTCTAAGACACATCAAATCTAATGATAGTTTTCACTAGGGGACGCATTTCAATGAAAATAATATTTAAGCAAATAATGTTTAAGCAAATAATTTAAAAAAAATATGCATGTATGTATTTAACCCTTTGTTGCATATTGGTTACAATTGTAAACAATATGCAACAAAGATTAGAGAAAGGTTACAATAACCAATATGCCACAAAGGTTACAGAAACGTTACAGTTGTAACCAATATGGAAGAAAGGTTAGAGAAAGGTTACAGTTGTAACCAATATGGAAGAAAGGTTAGAGAAAGGTTACAGTTGTAACCAATATGGAAGAAAGGTTAGAGAAAGGTTACAGTTGTAACCAATATGGAAGAAAGGTTAGAGAATGGTTACAATTGTAACCAATATGAAACAAAGTGTTAATTTGCCACGGGATTAAGAAAAATTGACTTTATTACAATTTTAACTAAAAATCATAAATTCGACTACACTTAGTGTGGAAAATGTTTTAAACAACGTATCTTATCAGCCACCCTTACAAATACCTATGAATCAAATTTTGCGAGAAGATATAGACTGGCATTAAAGAGAAACTTATCCGTTAATAAAAACATTATCCTAACCCGATCCGATAAAGGCGGCGGATTAGTCATAATGGATTCCAACGTCTACATGGAAAAATTAGATTCGCTTTTGAATAGTGACAGCACTTGGAACATAATGACGTAATTCCAACACTTATATAGAAAACAACGAATAAATAGGACATTTCGATGCACAAAAATTCAACAAAATAGTTAAAATAAAACTACTAAAAAATGAAAATAACATTTTTCAATTGGAGTAGATAGACTAAACTATCGCCCGGTTCACACGCCATCCACGTCTATTGAACAGGTGAAGGGGCTCATCCCTTGTTTCTTGTTTAGGATGCGGTTTTCGGCTTTCTCTTTTCAAATCTTCTCACTTTTTTTCAATTGGAGTAGATAGACTAAACTATCGCCCGGTTCACACGCCATCCACGTCTATTGAACAGGTGAAGGGGTTCATCCCTTGTTTCCTGTTTAGGATGTGGTTTCCAGCATTCTCTTTTCCAATCTTTTCACTCTTTTTTTTTTCATTTGGAGTAGATAGACTAAACTATCGCCCGATTCACACTCCACCCTCGTCTATTGAACAGATGAAGAGGCTCATCCCTTGTTCCCTGTTTAGGATGCGGTTTCCGGCTTTCTCTTTTCCAATCTTGTCACTCCTATGTAGCCCTCTGCACATGAGTGGCGTTACCGCCTTGTTCGGGGTGATATGATTAAAAAGTAATCCTAGACTAGACTAATAGATTACCACCCTACTACACCTACATTATACGGCTCGCAGAAAACACACGAACCAAACATAACGGACAGACCTATTGCATCTAGATTAGGTGAAGTTATTGCAAAAATCCTATCTTAACACATATTAAACATGTCAGTCAGTTAAGTGTCATACGTGATACATGTTTTGGGCGATCATGTCTCGAAAGAGACATGACTGACTGGGCAGAAGAATATCCCGCAGTAGGTTGCTATTGCTTTCTGCGGTAGACTGGTTGCCAGCCAAGAATATAGAACCCAATCTGTCCTGTTATTTAATCCATAACTAGAAGGAAGAGACGGATTAATACCTTTCCCAAGGGTATTTGCGCGTAAACGAATACAAGGAATTCGAACTCGGCACCCCGGTGTCGCGTTCCGAGTCGATATCCACTCCACCACAACGCACATTACGGGTAACTTAATCTAACTGATTCTTCTTCTGTGTCTGTTGTCCCTTCAGGATGTAGACGATCATGGCCTTCCACATCTCCCTATCACTTGTAGCTCTTAACATCCCTTGTTTTATCACCTTTCCTAAACTATGCTTTTTCATCGATTTGCTCAAGCCTATCAAGTATGGCATGCTTTCCTTTTCCCTGTGTCTCTTTTCCTCTATCGGTCCCTTGAGTATCCGATTCCCTAAGCCCTATTTTATTGCATGTCCCAGAAACTTCAGCTGTCTTTTCCTGATATTAAGCATCAGTTTACTTTTCGGTTCCAATCTCTCCAAAACCTCGTCGTTGCCCACAAGTTAGATTCATGGTATCCTCAGCACTTTTATTTAGAACCACATTGTAGTTGCTTCAAGATTTTTCTTTCATCTTTAATGAGATCGTCAAGCGTTCGATGCCATATTGAAAAACAGAAATCACATAAGAATTTAGGATTTTTCTTTAGTTTTCAGTCTCTCATCTTCAGACTATACGAAACATAGATAATGAAAACAAGTTTATAGCGAGCTTAGATATTCACTCACTATACAAAAAATATACCCGTCACAACATGCTTCAGCTTATTGACAAACGACCTCAGAAAATCCAAAATAATCTTTCTTTCCTTGTCCATAAAATTATAAAACTATGTAAACTAATCACTAACCGTTGTTTTTTAACACAATATAGATTAAATAGACGAGTTTTAGTCGGCAAGTGTGTTTTGTAAACAGTTTATTGCCCTCTAAGCCAGTTAATACGTTATACGTTGTTTCTCCTGTCTCTGCTTCCCTCTATCTGGCTTGCTAGTCCCAGGTTCTCCAAGACCTCTTTCCTCATTGCATGTCCCAGAAACTTTAGCTGTCTCTTCCTGATGCTCAGTATTAATCTTCTTTTCGTTCCTATCCTTTTCAAAACTTCATCATTGCTCACATGCTCGGTCCATGTTACCGCAGCATCCTTCTATTTCAGTTGCTTCAAGTTTTTACATCATCTTTGATGAGATTGTCTAGCATTTACTGCCATATTGAAGAATTGACATCACATAGCAATCCAGTACTCTCTTCTTTGTTTCTAGTGAATGTTTCCTGTCTCTTAATACTTTACTCAGTTTCTGGAACGTATCCTTTGCTATGCCAATTCGCCTTTGGATCTCTGAGTCGCACTTTCCATCTTCTGTTAGAACACTTCCCAGATATTTAAATTTTTGTA
>JBBBDQ010001163.1:1087500-1130000 GCA_037127315.1 Ascarosepion bandense
GAAAAAATGAAGATAAAATAAATACGAGACAAAGATTAATAATAATGATTGAAAATACGTCATTTCACAATAATGTAGATGAAAGTAATTAATTTTCAAAATGTGTCATCTATTAAAAAATAAAGATGAAAGTAAATACTAGTCAGAAATTAATAATGACGTTTGACAATGCATCATCGAATAGTAATGAAGATAAAAATAATTAATTGTCAAGATGTGGCTTTTATTAAAATATGAAGATGAAATTAAATGCTCGACAAAAATTTATAATAACGTTTGACAATATGTCATCTAATTCTAATGAAGATGAAAGTAATTAATTGTTAAGATGTGTCATTTAATAAAAAATGAAAATGAACGTAAGTGTTAGACAAAATTAATAATAACGTTTAACATTTCCTGATCTAATAAAAATGAAGATGAAATTAATTGTCAAGATGTATCATCTATTAAAATATGAAAATGAAATTAAATACTTGTCTTGAATGAATAATAATGTTTGGCAATGCGTCATCTAATAATAATGAAGATGAATGTCATTAATTGTCAACATGGGTCATCTATTAAAATATGAAGATGAAATTAAATACTTGTCTTGAATGAATAATAATGTTTGGCAATGCGTCATCTAATAATAATGAAGATGAAAGTCATTAATTGTCAACATGGGTCATTTATTAAAATATGAAAATGAAATTAAATACTTGTCTTGAATGAATAATAATGTTTGGCAATGCGTCATCTAATAATAATGAAGATGAAAGTCATTAATTGTCAAGATGTGTCATCTATTAAAATATGAAGATGAAATTAAATGCTAGTCTTGAATGAATAATAATGTTTGGCAATGCGTCATCTAATAATAATGAAGATGAAAGTCATTAATTGTCAACATGGGTCATCTATTAAAATATGAAGATGAAATTAAATACTTGGTTTGAATGAATAATAATGTTTAGCAATGCGTCATCTAATAATAATGAAGATGAAAGTAATTATTTGTCAAGATGTGTCATCTATTAAAATATGAAGATGAAATTAAATACTTGTCTTGAATATATAATAATGTTTGGCAAAGTGTCATCTAATAATAATGAAGATGAAAGTCATTAATTGTCAACATGGGTCATCTATTAAAATATGAAGATGAAATTAAATACTTGTTTTGAATGAATAATAATGTTTAGCAATGCGTCATCTAATAATAATGAAGATGAAAGTAATTATTTGTCAAGATGTGTCATCTATTAAAATATGAAGATGAAATTAAATACTTGTCTTGAATGAATAATAATGTTTGGCAATGCGTCATCTAATAATAATGAAGATGAAAGTCATTAATTGTCAAGATGTGTCATCTATTAAAATATGAAGATGAAATTAAATGCTAGTCTTGAATGAATAATAATGTTTGGCAATGCGTCATCTAATAATAATGAAGATGAAAGTCATTAATTGTCAAGATGTGTCATCTATTAAAATATGAAGATGAAATTAAATACTTGTCTTGCATGAATAATAATGTTTGGCAAAGTGTCATCTAATAATAATGAAGATGAAAGTCATTAATTGTCAAGATGTGTCATCTATTAAAATATGAAGATGAAATTAAATGCTAGTCTTGAATGAATAATAATGTTTGGCAATGCGTCATCTAATAATAATGAAGATGAAAGTCATTAATTGTCAAGATGTGTCATCTATTAAAATATGAAGATGAAATTAAATACTTGTCTTGCATGAATAATAATGTTTGGCAAAGTGTCATCTAATAATAATGAAGATGAAAGTCATTAATTGTCAAGATGTGTCATCTATTAAAATATGAAGATGAAATTAAATACTTGTCTTGAATGAATAATAATGTTTAGCAATGCGTCATCTAATAATAATGAAGATGAAAGTCATTAATTGTCAACATGGGTCATCTATTAAAATATGAAGATGAA
The DNA here is from genome assembly GCA_037127315.1 of Ascarosepion bandense. Taxonomy (NCBI): domain Eukaryota; kingdom Metazoa; phylum Mollusca; class Cephalopoda; order Sepiida; family Sepiidae; genus Ascarosepion; species Ascarosepion bandense. The sequence goes on from JBBBDQ010001163.1 coordinate 1,089,450, forward strand.
ATTAAATACTTGTCTTGAATATATAATAATGTTTGGCAAAGTGTCATCTAATAATAATGAAGATGAAAGTCATTAATTGTCAAGATGTGTCATCTATTAAAATATGAAGATGAAATTAAATACTTGTCTTGAATGAATAATAATGTTTGGCAAAGTGTCATCTAATAATAATGAAGATGAAAGTCATTAATTGTCAAGATGTGTCATCTATTAAAATATGAAGATGAAATTAAATACTTGTCTTGAATGAATAATAATGTTTGGCAATGCGTCATCTAATAATAATGAAGATGAAAGTCATTAATTGTCAAGATGTGTCATCTATTAAAATATGAAGATGAAATTAAATACTTGTCTTGAATGAATAATAATGTTTGGCAAAGTGTCATCTAATAATAATGAAGATGAAAGTAATTAATTGTCAAGATGTGTCATCTATTAAAATATGAAGATGAAATTAAATACTTGTCTTGAATGAATAATAATGTTTGGCAATGCGTCATCTAATAATAATGAAGATGAAAGTCATTAATTGTCAACATGGGTCATCTATTAAAATATGAAGATGAAATTAAATACTTGTTTTGAATGAATAATAATGTTTAGCAATGCGTCATCTAATAATAATGAAGATGAAAGTAATTATTTGTCAAGATGTGTCATCTATTAAAATATGAAGATGAAATTAAATACTTGTCTTAAATGAATAATAATGTTTGGCAATGCGTCATCTAATAATAATGAAGATGAAAGTCATTAATTGTCAACATGGGTCATCTATTAAAATATGAAGATGAAATTAAATACTTGTTTTGAATGAATAATAATGTTTAGCAATGCGTCATCTAATAATAATGAAGATGAAAGTAATTATTTGTCAAGATGTGTCATCTATTAAAATATGAAGATGAAATTAAATACTTGTCTTAAATGAATAATAATGTTTGGCAATGCGTCATCTAATAATAATGAAGATGAAAGTCATTAATTGTCAACATGGGTCATCTATTAAAATATGAAGATGAAATTAAATACTTGTTTTGAATGAATAATAATGTTTAGCAATGCGTCATCTAATAATAATGAAGATGAAAGTAATTATTTGTCAAGATGTGTCATCTATTAAAATATGAAGATGAAATTAAATACTTGTCTTGAATGAATAATAATGTTTGGCAATGCGTCATCTAATAATAATGAAGATGAAAGTCATTAATTGTCAAGATGTGTCATCTATTAAAATATGAAGATGAAATTAAATGCTTGTCTTGAATGAATAATAATGTTTGGCAATGCGTCATCTAATAATAATGAAGATGAAAGTCATTAATTGTCAAGATGTGTCATCTATTAAAATATGAAGATGAAATTAAATGCTTGTCTTGAATGAATAATAATGTTTGGCAATGCGTCATCTAATAATAATGAAGATGAAAGTCATTAATTGTCAAGATGTGTCATCTATTAAAATATGAAGATGAAATTAAATGCTTGTCTTGAATGAATAATAATGTTTGGCAATGCGTCATCTAATAATAATGAAGATGAAAGTCATTAATTGTCAAGATGTGTCATCTATTAAAATATGAAGATGAAATTAAATGCTTGTCTTGAATGAATAATAATATTTGGCAATGCGTCATCTAATAATAATGAAGATGAAAGTCATTAATTGTCAAGATGTATCATCTATTAAAATATGAAGATGAAATTAAATGCTTGTCTTGAATGAATAATAATATTTGGCAATGCGTCATCTAATAAAGAATATAAAAGTATTCAGAAAGAAATGGAAAAGACAGTGGAAGAAAGAGTAAAAGTCACTGTAGAAGAAAAGGAACAAGTGTGGCGGGATCGACTCCTTCACATGGAATCTGCACCCCGAGAAGCCCTCACTGCAAAAGTAAGTTGTGATTTTTGGATGGTTGGTGAGAATGGATATTGTAACTAGAAAAATGTCACACTCCACCCACGTCTATTGAACAGGTGAAGAGGCTCATCCCTTGTTTCCTGTTTAGGATGTGGTTTCCGGTTTTTCTCTTTTCCAATCTTTTCACTCTTTTTTTTATTTTATTTTATTTTTTTCAATTGGAGTAGATAGACTAAATTATCGCCCAGTTCACACTCCACCCACGTCTGTTGAACAGGTGAAGAGGCTCATCCCTTGTTTCCTGTTTAGGATGTGGTTTCCGGTTTTCCAATCTTTTCACTCTCACGTAGCCCCCTGCGCATCAGTGGCGTTTTCGCCTTGCTTGGGGTGATATGATTAAAAAAAATAAAATAAATAAAAATAAGTCAAAATCTGCCATCTGATAAAAAATCAAGATGAAAGTAAATAAGAGTCTAAAATTAATAATTATTGCTTACAATGCGGCATCTTAAAAAATGGCCATGAAAGTAAAATGTTAAAAAATGATTGATTGTAACTCTGTTGTATTGCCGAGGTGGATACAATGCACAGAGAAAATGTGCTGTAGTATTATTCAGCACAATATCCGGTGCTAAACAGATATACACATCGTCATCATCTATCCATCACACCCAGATGGTGCATAGGGCAGCAACTTCTTGTTGCTGTTTCTATAACAAACTGGTTTTACAGGGCAGGGTTGTTAGCCCTGCACCCAACACCCAAACCTGGAGGACCGGTGGACCATTCTTGGTCCTTACATTTACAGCACCTGGTATTCCCGAATGGTCACCCATTTAAGTACTGACCAAGCTTGATGTTGCTTAGCTTCGGTGATCTGACGGAAACCGGTATATTCAACACGATATAGCCGTGGACTAAACAGATATACACAGAACAATACAAAAGTTGCAATGACAGACAATACAGAACTTGCAACACTGAGAGGAGTGACCTAGATTGCAATAGTTGCCGAAATAATCAGTCCGAATATTACTTGAATGACACTTGAATATTGTGCCTCAAATGCTACTATTCCTTACTTAAATAGACTATTTCAGTCCATGGGCCATTCCATCATTGAGAGTGCTTCAGAGGTGTCAGCCACTTTACAACAAAATCAAACAACCTGATATCAGTCAGTCAGTTAAGTACCATGCGCGATACACGCTTTGGGCGATCATGTCTCGAAAGAGACATGACTGACTGGGCAGAACATTATCCCGCAGTAGGTTGCCATTGCTTTCTGCGGTAGACTGGTTGCCGACCAAGGCTATAGAACCCAATCTGTCCTGTTATTTAACCCATAACTGGAAGGAAGATACGGATTAATACCTTTCCCAAGGGTATTTGAGCGTAAGTGAATGCGAGGAATTCAACTGGAATTCGAACTCGGTTCCCCGATTTCTCATTCCGAGCGGATATCCACTGCGCCACAACGCACATCCACGTCTCTTTAAACTAGTGCTTCGTCATAATGGGATCATCGCCATGACATTTGTTGACGTGTTGTCTCCTGAGGAGTCATCAATTCAGCACAATATCAATCAGCCCAATATCCGGCGCTAAACAGATATACAAAGAACAGTACAATAGTTACAGTAACAGATAAGACAGACTTTAAAACGCAGAGAGGAGGGGATTAAATCGCAATTGTCGCCACGGTAATCGGTCTGAATATTACTCGAATGACAATCGAATATTTTCGCTACTATTCTGTACTTAAAGAGACCATTTCGGGCCATGAGCCATTCCACTATTGCGAGTGCTGCAACAGTGGCATTTTAATGTGTGAGGCGCACTTGATAAAGAGACCAACAAAGCTCCTTGTAACACCAAAGGCAATTGAAGGCAAGAAGTATGGCAGCATTCACAAACTTAAACAAGGAGACGGTTAAGAAGAGATGCAGGAGGCCCCATACATCTGGAGGCCGTGGTTAAAGCAAATGGCGATTTTATTGAATAAATTTAATCTTTCATATTTCAAGATAATATGCGTAATTTAAGCGATAATTTGTCCATAACACACTATCTATCTATCTATCTATCTATCTATCTATCTGTCTGTCTGCCTGTTGGTATATAAGCTTGTTAAGTATATGTTGTCTTTCCGATATACAAAGAATTGTTCTGCGGCATTATTCAGCACAATATCCGGTGCTAAACGGATATACACAGAACAGTACAATAGAGACAATAACAGAAATGACAGAACTTACAAGACAGAGAGGAAGGGCTTAGATTGCGTTCTTGATCATATATCCAAGAGATTTCAGCCATCACTTTCTGATCAGATACCCAAGTTCCCCTTTTTTTTTCAATAAACATCCTAATTTATATCAACTGTCTAAGGTATTCTCAGTGTCCTTTAGCAGAAGTGCATATTTGCGGTTCCAAATTATCCAGCATTCACTGCTTTTAGGATTAACCCTCTAGGGCCATTCGTATCATATTTGATACAGTATTTCCCTATAAGGAAACATTTGGTATTTCCCTATAAGGAAACATTTGGTATTCATTGACTGAGCAGTCAGTACTGCTTTCATCTGAAATTTATAAAATATTTCTCTTAAATAATTTTTCAGGAAAATATTTCTTTCAAGGCTTGTTTTCATACTGCATCAAATATGATACGAATGGCCCTAGAGGGTTAAGGCGTTCTACAAAATACACCACAAAGAATTGATGGAGATGATCAGCAGCCTCCATATATTTGGGAAAGACATAAGAGTAATCAAGAATCTCTACTGAAAGCAAACTACCTTCAGACGGACAGGTAACGAATTCGGCAGATATACAAAAATAGAAAGGGGCTTAAGACGAAGATTTGTCTTTTCACCAGATCTATTCAAGTTGTACAGCGAGACTATTTTGAGGACCCCAGATGTAATGCCAGGACTTTTCATAGGAGGCCACAATTTGAACAACATAAGTTATGCAGATGATATAGTGCTGATTGAAGACAGAAAGGAAACTACAAGTCTTCCTACAGAAGGTAGCTTAAAAGAGTGACAAAAAGGACTACAAATAAACTGCAAGAAAACCGAATGCGTGGTCATCAGCAAAAAGAGCAGCCCAAAATGCCAAATAGAGGTCGTGGGAGGGTACTAAAATTAAGCAGGTAGAAAAATTTAAATACTTGGAAAGCGTTCTAACAGAAGACGAGAAGTGCGACACAGAGATTCGAAGGCGAATCAGCATGGGCAAGTACGCATTCCAGAAGCTGAGATAGGAAACTTTCACTAGAAACAAAGAAGAGAGTACTGAATTGCTATGCGATGTCAGTTCTTCAACATGGCAGTGAATGCTGGACAATATCATCAAAGATGAAGAAAAAAAATTGAAGCAACTGAAATGTAGTTCTAGAGAAGGATGTTGCGGATATCATGGACCAAACATGTTAGCAATGATGAGGTTTTGGAAAGGATAGAAACGAAATCAAGATTAATATTGAGCATCAGGAAGAGACAGCTAAAGTCCCTAGGACATGCAATGAGGAAGGAGGGTTTAGAGAACTAGATCCTAACAGGCCAGATAGAAGGAAAAAGAGACAGGGAAAGCAGCGGATAACTTACTTGAAGAGCCTGTGCAGGTTGATGACTGGACGAGGATTGCGTGGTATTACAGGAGAAAGCGTGCTAAGAGCCACCAGTGATTAGGAAAAAGTGGAGGGCCATGATCGCCTACGTTCTGAAAGGACATGGCACATAGAAGAAGAAATTCCATATAGAACCCTTGTATCATTGCTTCCAAATAGACGCTTTTTTTTCTTTTTTCAGTTTTTTGCATCACTCAATTTACACGCATGTGAGTGTGTTTGTGTTAGATTTTTCACTGTCTTTAATACCCTTTTCCTAAATAGTAAAAAATAGCTTTCTTATAACTATTATTATACAATCAACATGAAATGATCAGCGAATCTTTTTTTTTTTTTAATCATCTCACCCCAAGCAAGGCATTCCACTGCCACTATTGCGCATGGGGCTACATAGGGGAAGGTAAAGAGAAGGAGTGGTTAGACATAGGGAATGTCAGGAGGAAGGTGACAGATGAGTAAGGATAGCGAGGATGAGGGTTGGGCAGATGGGAAGAGTGTTTGATAGAATGGGAGCAGGTTAGTGTGTTAGGAGGTGTCTATTGACCTTACATTTAAACTCCTGGAGATTGTAGCCGTCGGGGAAGCAATCGTTTGGAAGAGAATTCCACAGTCGGGAAGTGCGAGGAAAGAAACTGTTGGAGTAGAAGTTACGGCTGCATTTTATCGGTTTAACTGTAAAAGGGTGGGATCTAGTTGCTAATCTAGTATCTCGTTCAAATTCGTATTTAGGGGGCACTAGTGATCTAAGTTCATCGGAGCAGAATCTAACGTTGTTAATATTGCTCTAAGAATAAAACATTCTCGATGGACATCTAGATATATGATTACCTCGCTAGGGATAAAATAGCTGAACATACTGGGATTTATAGCCTTGAGTGATAACCAATCTAGAAGAAGGAAAACTTTGAATTCAAACCAGCCTGGAGAGGTTTGGCCTCTGTCAGGCTATCTAACTCAAGATACTTCTACTGCAGCTCCACTACTAGGATGCTCTTACGACTCGTGATTGTGATATTAAAAAATAAAATGTTTATCTTTTTGATATGAGATCGAAAGTTTCTTTCTTTCTTTCTTTCTTTCTTTCTTTCTTTCTTTCATTTTCCTTTAGTTTTTTTTTTCCTTTGGTTTCTTCTTTTAGTTTCGTTTTTCTTACTTTCTTTCTTCCTTTAGTTTCGTTTTTTTTCCCCTTGGTTTTTCTTTGTCTTGCTCCTTCCATTTTTCTTTACTTCTTTCTTTTTATTTGATTTTCTTTTTGTTTTTTGTTTTTTCTTTCTTTCTTTTTGTTACTCATTCCTTTGGTTTTATTTTGGTTTTATTTTATTTTTTCCTCCCGTCTCTTTCTTTTTTTTTTATTTCTTTCTAATTTTTTTCTTCACTACTTTCTTTTTGTTAATCCTTCTTTTTGTTTTTGTTCTTTCTTTCTTTTTCTCTTTCTTCAGCCTTGATTGACAGAAAGGAAGAAAAACTCAGGCCATCTTGGCCAAGATACACCACTTCTATCTGCAGTTGCAGTGCATTAGCAGTACACCGTGCATTAGTAGTGCACCGTGACTCGTAATCGTGAAAGGTTAAATAATTTCGGTAGACAGACATTTTTTTTTCTTTCATTCTATATTTATGTCCTTAAGCGTTTTATTTTCTCTCTGTGTACAAGTATTTTTCTTCCCTGTAAATCCTCGGATTTATTCTGACATCTTTCTTGAATGATTCCAGTTTTCTTGGCAGTTCAAATAAATCATTGTTTTGTAAGGTTTTATATAGTCTACGAAACACATAAAAGAAGTCTCATGTCTCGATAGTAAATCGGATCAGTTCAATATTGTCAAATTGACAGCTGATAAAAAAAATGACCTATAGTATGCTATTAACTGAGGCAAAGAACGACTTATTAATTCTAACTCGTCCAAAACAAAATCTCTATCTCTGAGACCTCTTTCTGTTTTTCATCACTATGGCTGATGTTAACCTTCAGGTAAGTGACCCGTTGAGCCTTCTGTCTGTAACATTCTTTGGTGACAAGAAAGGGAAAAATCCATATTGGATCCATTATTACGTCTGATATTTGTTCACTGTGTCGTGCTAGACAATATTTTTCGCTATAATCTATCTTAAATATTGCTGCTACATATGGTTGGTTGCTCCTGCCATATATTTAGGGGATCCAAAGAAGAATCAGCAATATTATTGGCCTTGACTCGATAGCCTGGCTTCAGTCATTATCCACTACCACAAGGCTGCTTCTTTATGCATTTTCTATAAAATGGTCCCGACCTGACAGTACGAGTCCAGCCATTTTCTCATCGGCGAGATGTGGCTTCCCTCTGTCTATTCCACAAATATTTTCATGGCTTTTGCTCTGACGAACTAGAATTTACTCGGGCAACTAGACTGGCAACAATGTCCCACCCTTTTACAGTTAGATCAACCAAATGCAGCCGACAATTCTACTTCATCAACTTCTTTTCTCGCGCTACCCGCCTGTGGAACTCACTTCCGTATACTTGATTTCATGACGGCCACAACCTACAAGCATTTAAATGTAAAATCAATTCCAATTTCTTATCTACTTAACTCTAGCCCTTCTATATCACCTAGTGTATCTTGTTTTTTTCCGTTCTCTACCTTCGCAATGTGCGTTGTGGTACAGGATGTGCGTTGTGGTACAGTGGATATCGGCTCGGAACGAGAAATCGGCGAGCCGAGTTCGAATTCCAGCTGAATCCATTGTATTCACTTACGCGCAAATACCCTTGGGAAAGGTATTAATCCGTCTCTTCCTTCCAGTTATGGGTTAAATAATAGGACAGATTGGGTTCTATAGCCTTGGTCGGCAACCAGTCTACCGCAGAAAGCAATGGCAACCTACTGCGGGATAATCTTCTGCCCAGTCAGTCATGTCTCTTTCGAGACATGATCGCCCAAGCGTGTATCACGTATGGCACCTAAACTGACTGACCTTCGCAACTGTCTTCAGTTCTGTGTTCACATCCTCATTTTGCCCTTTCATCCTTAAAACTTTGACTGTATTATGTAACCCCATGCGCATCAGTGGCTGTACCGCCTTGCTTGGGGTGAAATGATTAAAAAATATTAAAAGAAGGGAAAAAATAGAATTCACTGCTGTGTTCATATAGTTCTCTTGCCCTTTCTCTTTAACCCCCTGTAACTTGTTCGTCTTTGTCTTCACTCTCTTCCTGCCTAAAACTTCAACACTCTTATGTAGCCCCCTGCGCATTAGTGGCGGTACGGCCTTGCTTGGGGTGAAATGATTAAAAAAAATTATACTTTCCATGGTGATTATTTAAACGATCTTTGCGTTGTGGTGCATTAGATATCGGCTCGGAACGAAAAATCGTGGAGCCGAGTTCGAATTCCAGCTGAATTCATTGCATTCACTTACACGCAAATACCCTTGGGAAAGGTATTAATCCGCCTATTCCTTCCAGTTATGGGTTAAATAACAGGACAGATTGGGTTCTATAGCCTTGGTCGGCAACCAGTCTACCGCAGAAAGCAATGGCAACCTACTGCGGGATAATCTTCTGCCCAGTCAGACATGTCTCTGTCTAGACATGATCGCCCAAGCGTGTATCACGTATGGCACTCTACTGACAGACCTGTATGGTATCTACACTTTACGTAGTAAATTTACTTTAGTAATAGAATGGCAGCTATATATCACCAATTAACACTTGCAATAGCTGCGTGTTACCGTAAATTCTATGCTAACAGTTTCTTCTCTCACACTTCTCGTTTGTGTAACTCTCTTCCAGCAACATGCTTTTCAAATCAACTTTGATCTAAAACTGTTTAAATTTATCAATCATTATCTACTGTCTTCTTGATTGAACTTATATTGTTCTCGATCCTTAATAACGTTTTTTTTCTAATTTCTTTACACACGTCAAACTCATCTGTCTTAGTGGCTTTACTACCTTCTATTAGGGAAATCTGATTTAAAAGCAGGAAGATTACGATAGGCTGCGTCAGTCTCTCTAGATCGTTTCTCTTTCTTCACTCGACCGTGCTTGCCGCCTTTACTTGCGCGCAGAGTGGACACAATAAACCTTATTTGTGCTTAGTCGTCCATTATAAATAACGCAATGTTGTGACCGTTTGTCGAATGCGAGAAGATAGATTCGCATCCTCGCAGACGAGATGACATCAGAATTTGACATATTATTAATTTTTAAAGACACGTAACTTCTCTCTATTAATGGCTTTCAATTCTCGTAAGTCCCCGCGAGATATCGGCCACCATGTTAGATCAGTACTCTTCTTTTTCTTCCTTTTTTTTATTGTCGCGTGACGCCACGTATCTCGGGATTCTCGACTTTATTTAGAATTTATGACATCATACGAGAAATGTTCTAATTAGAAAATGATAGGTTAGATGATTTATTTGGCTGACATTACTCTGTTGTTTAAAAGTAGTGTATGAGATTTAGAACGAATAATCTCTCTCTTTGTATATATATATATATATATATATATATATATATATATATAGGGATCGTATTTGCACAACTTAGTGATCACTGATGTGACTTCTTAAAGTCAATTGATAATCTATTAAGCTTTAACTGAAAATATTGCAAACAGACTGCTTAGGAACCGCATTTGGTGTCTGGTAATTTTATCGCTATTAATTCACAGCAGGAAAATTAACCACCACCAAATCACTGCGAAGAATGTTCAATGAGAGGAAAGTTCACCGCGGGGAAAGTTCAGCGTGAGAAAAAAGTTGAGAATTTGAACGGTTTTTAATGGATTCTAATTTTATTGATCGACATTTTAAATTTTGGTATTGCATTAAGAATGAACAAAGGCTGGAGTCATATTTGGACAGTACACATTTGGGGAAGCACCGAAAAAAGGACAAAAATCTCATTCGATTGGTGAATTAAAAAAACCCGTTCTAAGTTACAACAAAGATAACAACATCCTTGACTACATGAGAAGAATATCAAATAAACTCAGTCATAACAGACTCAAGTTTTACTTATTAAATTAATTAAATTAAAGTGCATAATATCAGTTATTAGAAAACTAGGTATTAATTATTAAATTAATTAAATAAAAGCGAATAACGTAACTTACAGTTACCTGTTGCCATTTTCACTGTCAAGTAATGAGACCTTGTCGCCATTCTAGTATTACGCTGAAATTTCATAACGGCTAGATATGATATAAATTACCGTGAAATTATTTACAGAAAAACTACAAAGAAGATACATTATGATGGTAGAAAAGTGACTGAAGCCGATATACCAGATCAGGATCAATGATATTGCTGATACTTCTTTAGAGATTATGAAAATATCCTAGTTATGACGATAAACTACATCCGGCAGCAGGATATCTGATCAAAAGATTAGAGGTTTTTAACATTTTAATTGTTGATTCCAGGTTCATCATGATCCGGGTTTGTGGTACTTCTGTTAGGGTCCCAGTTATGGGAAAATAGTGAACCCGACACTCAAACAAAAACAGGATATTAAGAAAGTGTAAAAATGCATGTTAATAGTAAAAATATCAGCAGTACATTTTTTCTGCAAAGTATTACCAACAATAGCAATTTATAGTAAAATTACCGCAAAACACATTTTCGTAATAAAAATTTAACGTAAGTAATCAGGCCAGTAGATATAAATATATAATACTGTTTAATTAAAAACAGAATATCTACTTAAATACGAGTATTGACAAAAAATAATGTTCAAACAAATCATTTTAAATTGTCGGTTGTTTATAACTAAGTTTCGTTAATTTACGTTAATTTCCATGACGTTGACATTTGTTGACATTACGATACATTTCAGAGTAGATATGGGTATTGTGATAAACCGAAATCTGTGTTATATAGGCTTGATTAAAACCTCGTTTAGACTGATGGTCATTCGTGGTCATGAGGTCTAAGACGTGCCAGATCACATGGTAGCTTCCCCTATGTGGATAGGGGTCGCAGGTTCGAATCCTGCCGAATGACACACATTTTCGTAATAATCAGGCCAGTAGATATAAATATATAATACTGTTTAATTAAAAACAGAATATCTACCTAAATATTAGTATCGATAAAAAATAATGTTCAAACAAATCATTTCAAATTGTCGGTTGTTTATAACCTAGATTCGTTAATCTTTGTTAATTTACATAACATGTTTACATTTGTTGACATTACGATACATTTCAGAGCTCATTTAGGGAAGTTAAAAAAATTAATTTTTTAACATTCGCTGCCTTGCAGTTATATCTAAACACAGAAGAGGCTAGGAAGTTAATCTAAACTGAAAACTTGATGTAAATCTCCGAAGTTAATTAGCTGTCAACAGTAACATTGTTGTATCGCTCAGGTAGCAGAACGATACCCAGAAGATGTGTATTGAGTATCTATAGCACACAATTCGTGCCAAGAGATATGAATACAAATATGACAAATATCATGTGAAATAACAACAAATAGTCGAAGAGAGGAGAGATTAAATTTACAGGAAGCACAGTCCGATAGTAATCGTCAATGACACTCCGAAGGTATCAACCACCTCCCAAAGTGGACGAATGCCCGACTTAAATGCAACACAAGACCATTTAAGTTGGAAAACCTAGCTGTTAAGCTCGGACAATATTCTTTTTGCCCAGCCTCGCCTTGGTTCCTCTCCGCTCAACGGAAAAGCGCCCGACAAAATGAATAACTGACGCACATAGTCGATTCTCTCAGAAGTTATCAACCACATCTCCACATGGGAAGTTGCCTGAGGTAGATGCGGCACAAGGATATTTTAGTGGAACCACCGAGCTCTTAGGCTCGGACAAAAATTCTTGTCTGCTTTTCCCCAGACAAGACTTTACCCTTCGGCGAAGAAAGGTCTGGGTTCCGCTTCCCTCGAAAGCAGAGAGTCCAATAAAGTGAATAACAGACGCATGCAGTCAATCTCCTCAAAATATAAATGACGCTCCGAACTATTTACAGCCTCCCCACTTGCACAAGAGCCCGAGGTAGATGCAGCACAAGGCTAATAAACGTGGGTAAAACCGAGCTCGTAACCTCGGGCAAACTCTCGCCTCTGCTTTTCACCAGAAGAGACTCTATCCTTCGGTGGATCTTCGTCAGGGTTCCTCTTCAACCGAAGGCAGAGAGTCCGACAAATTTGAACGACCGCTGCATGCAGTCAACATCAGACTGTTAATGACACTCCGAAATACCAGGCTGCTATTTGTCTATATTTTTATAGCTACACTGTTCCACAGACCATTCCATTCTTGAGAGCGCCAGATGGATGTTAGCTGCTCCACAACAAACAACTTTCCAGAAATTTCTGCGACCAAACCATCCATGAATTTAATGCCCTGTATTAATTATTATCTTGTCAGTACTACTGAGAGGTGGCCGTGTTTTCTTAGCATAAAACAGGCTCAATGCACCACTGCCTTTTGCCTGGAGAGGTCACTACAGTCACACCATCAAGAGACTGAATTGTGACCAAACAGCGTGGTACCTTTATCTACCGAGATAAACGGATTCATACTACAGACAGTCTTTATACTGTATATTTTTTTTATTTTTGAATAGATTCTGTTACAGAATGGAAATCATTATGTATAGAGAACATTATGAAAAAATCCAACCGGAGCAAATGTTTTTCCCCTTTTTCTCTCTCTCTCTTTCTCTCTCACTCTGTTTATTGCCGAGTGAAAATTGGATCTCCTTAGCGCCTGATATGAAACTGATTACATTATTTCCAGCACTAATTGAAGTGGGAACCATTTGTCTCGCTATAGAGGAGTTTGGGGAACTTCACTTTGGGTGAGTTTTAGACAAAGTACTCCTTAGTATGTGGGCTGTACTTAACAAGACTTTTTTTTGTATATCTCTTAAGCTGGGGTTTCCAAGGATTCTTTCAATGTGTTGTTTTGTGCCATTTTTTATCATTCCAAGTGCACCTACTATCACTGGCACGACCCTTGTTTTCAATTTCCACATGTTTTCTATTTCAATTTCCTTGTCTTTATATTTTGACAGTTTTTCGACTTCCTTGGTTGCTATGTTACAATCCGTTGGACAAGCCATATCAATTAATAGGCAAATATTTCCTTTCTGGTTTTTAACAATAATGTCCGGCCCATTTGCTTCAATTTTTCTGTTTGTGTAGATGGTGTAATCCCATAGAATTGTGCTATTTTCTATTTCTGTAACCGGTGCTGGGTGTTGTTCATACCAGTGTTTGTTTATATATTTTCCACAGTGTTTGCACATTGTCTAATGTAAATTTTGCACTACTCTATCGTGACGATTTTTATATTCATTAGGGGCAAATACAGAATTTTATTTACTGCCTTTCTTTTATTATTGAGTTTTCATGTTGTTTGATTAATTGTATCATCCAGTCCTTTGTTGTTTCTATGTATGTTAGTAAGCCAATAGTTGTTGTCTTCTATGACAATTCTAGCTGAATAAGACCTCTTCCAATACTTTAAGGGGTATGTATAGACGGTCTACATCAGCCTTTGGATGATGCATCTTATGCCTAGAAAGAAGCTTTCTTGTTTTAGAATCCATTCCCCTGATGTCGTTTACGGTCAAGTTTAAGATGTTGAAACTATATTGGACAATTGGGATTGCAAGGCTATTAATGCCCATAATTCTATTCTGAGAATTCAATTCAGTTTTTAAAATCAGTCATAGCCTTCTATATTACTATTTACGCACCATTTCTTTCATTTTTTATGGTGAATTTTTTCACTCTCATTTACACCTAGACATTTATATGCTTCTTCTGACTTTAATTATTTTATTGTTACAGCAGGGTCTAAGCTAATTGAGGTTGTTTTTTTTGTAGTAATCCACGTAAAACTGTACCATTAGCACATTTATTCAAATTGAATTGAATTTATTATTATCATTATTATTATTATTATTAAAAATAATATTATAATTGTTGCTGTTTTATGATTTTGTTTTGTTGCTTATTGAAATTTATTTCTTTCATATCCTAAAATTGTTTTCTTTGTAAATATAGGAATGACAACAACTTTCATCCATGACTTGTCAAAATTATTATTATTATTATTGTTGTTGTTGTTGTTCTTGTTTTTGTTGTTGTTGTTGGTGTTGTTTCTGTTGGTTTCTTGCTTATTGCATGTTGCAGTTTAGTTAATATCGGTAAGGAATCGTTTTTTTATAAATGATTATTACTTTCCTCGTGGCTGCTTTTAATGTTGTTGTCATTGTAATTATTATTATTATTATTATTATTATTTTGGTGTACCAAAAATATAAGCTCATCTATGCAGCCAAAGAACATCACATTCAACAGAAAGAGGTATTTTTGATATTTGATACTAAAAATATCTGCATAAAACATCAGTGAAGAACAAACAGTCTACTTGAAATCCTTCAGGCATTATGTACGACTATGAAAAATTTCACGGTTTTTGTATTTGAATTTTCTAATGTATCATAATTCTTTATTTGAGGATTAGGTGATATTAAGCAGTGAGTAGGTTGTAAAAAATCAGACTACGAGTCAGAACTCTAATGAATCAATACTTAGGTGGCTGCGGAACACGTGAGTGAGAAATTCTTCCTTTGCTGTCAAATAGAATACCAACAAGGCACTGAGAGAGAAAAGCAAAGTTTTTACTAAACGCCATAAACCTAAAAAGAAAGAAAAACACAGTAATAAGTGTGTTAAAAACAAGAGAGTCTAAGATTTCTTTGCATACGCCACAAACACGAAGATGACTAACATGACACTTATTAGGCTGAAAAAAATTAAAGAACCAAGATTTTGCATACGCATTTAACTAAAAAATAGAGACTAACATGACACTAATTAGGCTGAAAAAATTTCAAAAACCAAGATTTTGCTTACGTATGAAACTCAAAAAGAAGACTAACATGACACTAATTAGGCTGAAAAAATGAAAAGAGCCAAGTTTTCTTTGCATACGCATCAAACTTAAAAAAATAACTAACATGTCGTTAATTGGGCTGAAAAAATGAAAAGGGGCCAAAATTTCTTTGCATACGCATCAAACTTCAAAAAAATAACTAACATGTCGCTAATTGGGCTGAAAAAATGAAAAGAGCCAAGTTTTCTTTGCATACGTATCAAACTTAAAAAAATAACTAACATGTCGCTAATTGGGCTGAAAAAATGAAATGGGACCAAGATTTCTTTGCATAAGCATCAATCTCCAAAAAAAATAAAAAAAGAAAAAAGAAAAAATAAAAGAAAAGAAAAGAAAAAAAAATCCGAAAAAAAAAAACAACGGCAGTAAAGGACCTGTGTAATAAGAAAATTCTACTGGACATAAAATGAGAGATATGTTTTCTATTGTCATGAAGTAGTAAACTGATCCCCCACTAATTACTACTTATTTATATAATAATACAATCCACCTCTTCTTCCTACAGATATGGGTTGAATAGCAGGTCAGATTAGGTTCTAAAGATTTGGTTGGTGAGCAATCTAATGCAGAAAGGAATGGCAACCTACTATGGGATAATATTTTTGCCCAGTCAGTCATGTCTCAAAAAAGACATGATCGCCCAAAGCGTGTATAACGTATGGCACTTAACAGACTGAATATAATGGTTGGAAGCCTAATCAATTTTTTTACTGAGCATAAATTTATTTGTAGACGCCTAAAAATCAAAAACAAGAAAAATATTAAAGGGCTGAAAACATGAGAAAGGCCGAGACTTTTCCTATGTCGCCACAAACTAAAAATAAAAGACAAACACAGTACAAATGATTTAAAAATGAGGTCTAAGATTTATTTGTCACAAACACAAAGAGTAACATGACACACAATAGGCTGAAAAAATAAAAAGGAGCTAAGATTTCTTTGTATACGCATCAAAATGAAAAAAAAAACACGGTCGCAAGAGAAAAAAAAGATGGCAAAATTTATTTGCATTAACACCCCATTCAATTAGAAGGAACTATGAGAGAGATAACTGCTTTAGCATTATTATTATCATGTCATTTTTTATCATATTTCGATTTCTGCTATGGTCGCACTACCAACCAAATCTAAGGCAGGTCGTGGTGTGTCGCTGTAGCTCCATTTCATATTTTTTTCTATCTTCCCCATCATCCCTAGCGTTACATAGACAAAGTTCTACTTAGTGTGTGGGCTGTATGTACTTAATAAGTCAATGTTTTGAATATCTCTTAAGCTGGGGTTTCCAGGGATTCTTTCAATGTGTTGTTTTTTGTTCCATTTTTTATCATTCCAAGCGCACCTATTTTAACTGGCACAATTACCACATGTTTTCTATTTCAATTTCCAGGTCTTTATATTTTGACAGTTTTTCAAATTCCTTGGTTGCTATGTTACAATCCGCTGGACAAGCCATATCAATAAATAGACAATTTTTTTCTTTCCGCTTTTAAACAATAATGTCCGGCCTATTTGATTCAATTTATCTGTTTATGTAGATGGTGAAATCCTATAGAATGGTGACATCTTCTATTTCTCTAACCGGTGCTGGGTGATGTTCATACCAGATTTTCCATAATGTTTGCACATTGTCCAATGTAAATATTGCCCCACTCTATCGTGACGATTTTTATATTCATTAGCTTCTTTATCAGGTGTGAAATTTTTGCAGTGCTGATAAGAATATTTCTCTGACACTTTGACGTTGGTCTTTTCTTAACGATTGTTTGAAATTATTGGACAGTCTTTATTTGAAAGCTAAATTAACTAATGTGATTTCAGGCATTACTGTAAATCAGTTGGCAAATGTTTTCCGTGAACTGCAATAATAATAATAATAATAATAATAAATAACAAGATCACTCAAAGATTGCAAACCTCCGCCACGGCAATACCGACATCATGTCAACGATTACCAAGAGATGATAATTAAAATAAGAATAAGTGCAATGAACTTGATCACTCTAAAAAATGAAAATAAAAAAAATGAACTCGACCGCTCTGGAAATTAAATTCACACTTAAAATAAACCATGAAAATTACAAAAATAGTAGTAAAATGAACCGGAAAAATAACCCTGAAACTTTAAAAAAAAAAAGAATATTCTTTTCGCTCCTGTCATGATGTAAGTACCTTAGCTACAGGCACAGAACTCTTCGCTTTAAATTTAATTTCTCATTTTTTCCTTCCTCTAAAATGTATTTTCGATGTTTATTTGTTTAAATTTCTGTTTTCACTTACTTTGAACTGGACTCACATTCAGTCAGTTAAGTGCCATACATGATACACGTTTGGGCGTTCATGTTTCGAAATAGACATGACTGACTGGGCAGAAGATTATCTCACAGTAGGTTGCCATTGCTTTCTGCGGTAGACTGGTTGCCGACCAAGGCTATAGAACCCAATCTATCCTGTTATTTAACCCATAACTGGAAGGAATAGACGGATTAATACATTTCCCAAGGGTATTTGCGCGTAAGTGAATGCAAGGAATTCAACTGGGATTCGAAATCGGCTCTCCGATTTCTCGTTCCGAGCCGATATCCAATGCACCACAACGTACATACCGATCGCCCATAGAAAAACAGTAGCTACTCTAGCATATACGCATCGTTCATTAAGCAATGAATTAAAGCACTCTCAGCTATTGGGCGTTTATAATGATATTAATCATCCTAAAAAAAGTCTGCCTCCTTCTACCGAGCGCCCATAGCGCAGAGGTAGAATCGCCGACTGACGCCACTGCGGTCGGGTTTCAATCCTGGGTTAAAAGCAATCGGAGTCTAACCGTACTGATGAGCTGTGATACAGCGAAACAAATTTGTCTGCGGACTCACATTAGTCTGCCAATATTGTTTGCGAGTCAAACGTACAAGGAGCATTAAAATTTCATCACCTGCAACAAGTAAAATAGAATTTTTAATGCCTTTGTCAGATTTTATATATTGTTTTCTTACTCTGATTCACAATTTCAAAATCTTGACTTGTTTATTCTAAGCGCAATCGTTTTTATTGTACCTGAGCATTTTCGAAGAATTCGCTCTAACTATATTAGGATGAAGAATGAAACAAAAACAAAGACAATTTTTTTTTCCTAATTATTATTATTTTTTTTTTATGGTTTTTCTCATAATTTCGCATTGCCTTATCAAGCCGTCATTACTGCAAGAACCTGGCCCAGCCGTTAAACCTAGCTGTCTCGGTGGGTTTGTCGATCTCAAAGTAAAGCTCACGTCACAACACTGATAAGAATAGAATATTAGATAAGAATCATTAACGTCTGATTACATATTACGATCAGAGAACGTTTAGCCTTTTCAGAAAATGGAGACAGAACGAATCTGGAGAAAATGGTGAGGCGTGGACGGAGACGAATTCAGAGAATATCGTAATGTGAAAGTAAATTCCACAATCTTTGTTTTCGGTATTAAAGACAAGTTAGCCTCTAATATATTCAAGTTCAAACATTGACAAGTCGGAATTTGATAAGAGACAAAAGTAGAATTCAATTTCATTAGCCCTGTTCGGGATTTGTCAGATCGGAAGGTTCTACGTGGTCGAGCGGTCTAAGACGCGTCGGATTTTATGACGGTTTTCTCTAGGGAAGACAGATTCAAATCCTTCTGGAGAATGCATATTTTCCTAACAAGATTTCTCGATTAATCAAGCCAGTGGATGTTAAATGTACTTTTTAATAATAATATTAAAA
This sequence comes from Ascarosepion bandense, assembly GCA_037127315.1. NCBI lineage: Eukaryota > Metazoa > Mollusca > Cephalopoda > Sepiida > Sepiidae > Ascarosepion > Ascarosepion bandense. The sequence goes on from JBBBDQ010001163.1 coordinate 1,108,617, forward strand.
AACAGCATCTACTCAAATATGAATATCCATTAACCCTGGAATACTAACCATCAATGATAGTTACACCAGTACTAACCATCGGTATATCATACCCGATTTTAAAAATATCAAAAATTATTAAATATAAATCATTATTTGAATTATTTTACATGCAGGCATTTCAGAAATTGTACTTTGAGTTAACGTTAATAGAAACTGAAAAACGTTATTTAGGTAAGAAAATCAAATACTGAAAATTGAATTAAATTGTAATTACAATGGCGTCATTTACGCTGGGTACTATATACCTATGGTTAGTGTTCTTGGGTTAAAAAAATGCTTAAACAAATAAATTAAAATATATCGGATTTAATCCATTTCATACCAGATTTCCTAAAATCTATCTCACACGCACACACGCGCGTGCACGCACTCACACACACACACACACACACACACACACACACACACATATATATATATATATAGAGAGAGAGAGAATTTATTTGTTTGAACATTATGTTTAATCGATACTCGTATTTGAGTAGATATTGTATTTTAATCAAACAGTATATTTATATACATATTTATCTCTACCGGCCTGATTATTTACGATAAATTTTGTTACGAAAATGTATGTTATTCGGCTTGATTTGACTTCGATCAGACTGTGTAATCATTCGTGGTCGAGTGGTCTAAGACGCGCCGTTTTAATTGGTGGCTCCCTCAATGTTGATAGAGGTCGCAGGTTCGAATCCTTCCGAATGACACAGATATGATCGGATGGCTTTACGTGGTGGAGCGTTCAGGTTTAATGAAGGTTTTCCCTAGGGGAGACAGGTTCAAATCCTTCCAAAGAATGCATATTTTCTAACAAGATTTTTTGATTATTCAGGCCAGTAGATGTTAATAAATGTACTTTTTAATAATAATATTAAAAACAGCACCTACTTAAATGTGAATATCCATCAGTTAATTTAACAATATATTTTTACATTAAAATAATACGACTATATAAAAACTATAAATAAACGTAAAAATAAAAGAATAATATAACAATAACAATAAAAAACTGTTTTGAAGTTCTCTTTATTTATTTATTTATTCATTTATTTATTCTGCAAAGCGAAGCCATTCCTAACGAGATAGTGGCCGTTATGGGCATTTGACCATCTGTGAAATCTCTAAGTTTCGTAGATGGTCTGTTCTTCACATTCAAATTCGTTCGTTTGCTTTGTACACGGGCAGGCAGCTTAGCCAGATTTTAATTTTCGGGAAAATACAAAAGTTGAAGATATAAATTTCTTAATTCAAATTTCCTGAGTTAATCCGGTGTGGTATGTGAAATCGTTTCTTATTTATGCATTTTAATTTTTTACTAATCTTTTCGGCCTTTATGCTCCATTTGGACTTTAACTAAGTTAAAACTTAGTTAACTCACCAATTGTGAATTTTTTTTTAAATAGGAGTAGATAGGTCACACTATCGCCTGGTCCATACTCCTCCCACGTCTATTGAACTGGAGTAGAGGCTCGCCCCTTGTTTCCTGTTTAGGATGTGGTTTCCGGCTTTCTCTTCTCTCTCTCCAGACCTTGGTATTGGTGCTTCTGTGAGTTTCCGGTGATCTGGCCGGTTGGTGGCAACGTCTCATCACTGTGAGGGTACCGGGTTGGCAGTTTCCTGGTTTCTGCTTCCGACTGGTAGTTAGGAGCCCTAAATCTTGCGTAGCGTCAAGAGCGGCTGCTCTGATCAACGGCTGCATAATATCGGGGTTCTTGTAGTGCCATGTCGCACATGGATAGGTGTCCCTGCAAGCGCTTTCGGTGGGCAACCCCGAGGCCACACCTTGTTGCAGCCCTAACCAGTTTCCATTCCAGCACAGATCGTGGATAATGACCGCCTGTATCCTCTACCCTAGGTCCCTTTCTATAAACAAAATCATGACTAAACAAATCAGAAACGACCCTAAACCAGTTAAATTCAAACCACCTTAACCCATTAACCTTTCTTTCACTAATATCCGGGGCATTCGTACTAACTTTCCTGGTGTAGAAGCCTTCCTGCATGAAAAGTCCCCTGACATCCTTGCGCTCTGCGAAACTAACCTCAACTCAGCTATTCCCTCCTCTAACCTCTCTATCCCTGGTTATTTTCCCCTTTTAAGGAAGGATTCCACTATCCACATGCATGGGCTGGGTGTCTACGTCAGCGAACACCTCCCCATAGCTAGGGTGATTTCACTCGAATCTACTGACCACCAATACATATGTCTCCGCCTGTCTCTCCTCAGTTCGGTTAGTTACCTATTCTTTCTTTACCGTTCTCCTTCCTCTCCTGACTGCTCCCTACTAGATAGCATTGCTGACGACATAGATAAGGCTATTTCCTATCACCCATTCGCCCACATATTTGTATTTGGTGACCTCAATGCCCATCACTCTGAGTGGCTTGAAAACGCCGTTACTGATCCAGCGGGCATTCACGCCATGAACTTCGCTATTTCCCAATCCCTTACGCAAGTGGTGGACTTCACCACTCGCTTCCCAATCACTCCCTCGGGTCATTCCTCACTACTAGATATATGTTTCACCTCTGCGCCTGACGCCTGTCAAGTCTCGCAGCTTTGCCCTCTCGGCAACTCCGACCACGCTGTAGTCTCTCTCAGTATTTCTTTCCAATCTCACTCCCACCAGGAGCCCCCTAACTATAGAACCCCCTACCTCTACCAAAAAGCTGACTGGGATGCCTTTCGCGATTTCCTCTGCGACGTCCCTTGGGGAAAAGTGTTCGACCTATCAGTTGATGACTGTGCCTCTGAGGTCTCGTCATGGGTGAAAGCTGGCATTGATGCCTTCATACCCACCAGGAAGTATTGCTTAAAACCTCATTCCTCTCCGTGGTTCTCTCCGGCCTGCTCAGCTGTCATTGCCCACAGGAACCATTACTTCCGTCTATTCCGGAGACAGTCATCTGATCACAATAGGCGCCTGTTCATATCTGCTCGCAATGAGTGCAAGAGAACCCTAAATGACGCCAAAGGGTTGTATGCTGAGAGAATGCGACAGCGCATAGCTGACCGCAACTTCGGCTCCAAGGACTATTGGAGGATTTACAAACGAGTGCTCAGCAATAGGAAATCCTCAATACCTCCTTTAATCCAGGAATTTGAGGTTCTCACGTCATCTACGGACAAAGCTGAGTGCTTTGCCCGCAGATTTTCATCCAACTCCACATTTGACTCGTCCGGAGTACACCCACCCGACTTCCCTATTAGAACTGAGGCCAAACTGCACGACGTATATATTACCCCGACAGTAGTATCCCGTGTAATTTCAAAACTCGTCCCCCGTAAGGCATGTGGAGACGATGGAATCCCGGTGATAGTCCTTAAGAGGTGTGCACCTGAACTTTCCCCTATCCTCTCTAAACTATTTAACTACTGTTTTTCTGCTTCCTGCTTTTCTGCATGCTGGAAGTTCTCTTCAGTCGTTCTGTATTTAAGAATTGTGCTGAACCCTCGGACACATCCAACTATCGCTCTATCAGTCTTCTACCGATATTCGGGAAAGTATTCGAGGCCATAATAAAATGCTGCAATAGTTCATTTCACCGCCCACAAACTGTTCTCCGACAGGCAATATGGATTCCGCTTTGACAGGTCCACGGAGTACATGCTACAGGCCCTTGATGAGTCTGACGAGGCTCTCGCGGTTGCTCTGGACATCTTCAAGGTTTTCGACAGGGTTTGGCACTCTGGCCTCCTACGGGGTTACGGTATTACCGGTCGCCTGCTTGACCTAATCCAATCTTTCTTAAACAACCGCAAAATGAAGGTCGTTTTGAATGGGCATGCCTCTTCATCCTACAGCACGAATGCTGGTGTCCCACAGGGCTCTAACCTGGGCCCGACGCTCTTCCTTATTTTCATCAACAACCTCCCAGATGAGATCAAGTCCCAAGTAGGCATCTACGCAGATGACACTACAATATACTCCAGCACCAGTAAAAAACCTGTCGTGGCGGGCAGACATAATCTCGCTGCTGACCTTGAACGGGATCTACACTCTGTGGTGAACTGGGGCAAGAAATGGCTTGTCAACTTCAATTCGTCTAAGACCAAGCTGTTGTCTGTCAACCATTACAGGCAACCTCTCCTGCCTCCCATAAGCATGGACCAAACGATTCTCCCGGAGAGCAATACACTACGCCTGCTTGGACTTACCTTGTCCTCAGACCACAAATGGAACCACTATATTGAATCCATAGCAAAATCTACTGCTAAGAAGGTTGGGTCACGATGTCGATCCAGGATGTTTTTTTCCGCCTGAATCCGTCCTGCATATATACAAGTCAACCATCCGTCCGTACAAGGAATACTGCTGCCATTTATGGTCGGGCACCCCTGCCGTTCTCCTCAGTGTTCTCGACAGTCTTCAAAGGTGAGTCTGTAATGTGATAGGTACTGATCTGGCGGCTCGACTGCAGCCACTTCCCCACTGTCGAAATGTGGCCTCTCTTTGTCTGTTCTATAAATACTTTCATGGCTTCTGCTCCAACGAACTTAAGTCACTGATGCCCCCTCAACAGGTGTTTACTCGTGCAACCAGACTGGCAACTAGGTCCCACCCATTCACAGTCAGGTTAGCCAAATGCAGACGACAATTCTACTCCTGCAGCTTCTTCTCTCGCACTCCCCGCCTGTGGAACTCGCTCCCGTATTCTTGCTTTCCTGACAGCTACAACCTCCAGAAATTTAAATACAATGTCAATACTCATCTACTAACCACTGGACTCTAGCTCTCTCCCCACCCCCGTATAACCTTCCCTTTCTCTCCACCTATGTATCTGTCATCGCACCTGCTTTCTCAGCTTTCTATTGCTCCTTTCTAACTAGTTTGTACTCCTCACTCTTTTCTAATTAATCTTTTTACAGTTATGTAGCCCCCTGCACATCAGTGGCATTTCCGCCTTGCTCGGGGTGAAATGATAAAAAAAAAAGCAATAATAGTAAAGTACACATGATAAAATAATGATTAAAAATGTTTAGGGTATAAAGTCTTTAAAGGGAAATTCTGAATTTTTTTTTCAAAATCAAACATTTAAGATCGAAGTTACACATAATTTTGATTTTGTGAAAAATCTAAAATTTCCCATTAAAGACTTTATACCCTAAACATTTTTATCATTATTGTTAACATGTATACCTTACTATTATTGTTTTTGTTATTATTATTTTTATATTTTATTCTCATTTATAGTTTTATATTATTTTAAGGTAGAGTATTTTAATAAATTTTTGAATTATTATTTTTTATTTTCGTAAATTTTTATAATTGATCTTTATAATTTTTTCATTCATCGTTATATTCTGTCTTTATTATTAGTATCTGTATTATTATTATTTGATTATTATCATTATTTTTATTATTTTTATTACTATCATTACTTTAAGATTTTTAAAAATTAGTTTCTTTATTATCATGTTATTATTACTACGAATATGTTTTATATAATAATATAATGGTATTATCATTATGAATCAATAAGAAAAAAAATTACAATTCATTTTTCAAGAAAAATTCACCCCTACTTTTTAAATTTGAATGTTATGCATAAAAAAATAGACAACTAAATTCTAAATTTAGATTCCTGATTTCCTTAACGTCTGTTTTTGTAAATCTACGCCAAGGCCGTCTAGACATGGACGCTGATATCTACTACTGTTAAGTTCACCTCATTTCCCATATTCTTTTCTTCTCTTTTTCTTTCTTCTTTCTTTTTTCTTCTTTCTTTTTTATTTGCCTTTTTCTGGATAATTGTTGTATGAATTTGGTCTGAGGAGCGGTCGATAAGAGAGCAGGGAAATAATATATTACCAATGGTTTTATAAAAAATCGAACATATGTTCTCTATAACACTTTGTTGAATCTTAACATTCAGTTCTCTTTGGATTTAATCTCCTGTGGAATTTACCACGCTAAAAAGTCTGCCTGGTTCTACCGAGCACCCATAGCTCAGAGGTAGAATCACCGTCTGACGCCAATTCGGTCGGGTTTCAATCCTGGGTAAAAAGCAATCGGCTGTCTCACCGTACTGATGAGCTGCGATACAGGAAAACAGATCTGTATGCGTATGACTATATATATATATATATATATATATATATATATATACAAATGAATAAGGACGAAGATAATACTTGTAACTTTCAAAACATTAATTTAAAACAGGGCTCAATATAAAAATAAAGTAATTAATCTTTTTTATTAATCATTACGTTAGAAAAGATGAAACATTTCGACATTAAAAGAACAATGTCTCATCAGGTAGTTAGTAATGATGGTAATAAATGTTTTATTTTGAAAAGAAAATAAGAACACTTCCCTTTGTTTTTGGATTTTTTTTTTCTATACAAAGTAAAATAATTTTTAAAAAAGAGAAAGAAAGAGAAAAGAAAACATCAAAAAATCAGTTGGGAAACCATGAAAAGAAAAAGAAAGAGAAAAAGAAAATATACAGAAAAAATAGAAACTGAAGTGGAAAATAAAGAGGTAAAAAATAAGAAATTTTAGAGACAGAAAAAGGGGAGAACCATTGGAAACGACTAAGAGAGAGAAATTTTAATTAATTTTATCATAATAGTATCATGTTTACTTTACTATTATTATTATTATTATTTTACTTTCTGCTCCAATGAACTTGGATCACTGCTGTTCCCTAGATACGAATTTGCACGAGAAACTAGATTAGCAACTAGATCCCACCCTTTTACAGTGAAACCGATAAAATGCAACTGCAACTTCCATTCCAACAGTTTCTTTTCTAGCACTTCCCGACTGTGGAATTCCCTTCCACATGATTGCTTCCCCGACCGCTACAATCTCCAGGAGTATAAATGTAAGGTCAATAGACACCTCCTATCACACTAACTCGCACCCATTCTTTCAAACACTCTTCCCATCTGCCCAACCCTCATCCTCGGTATCCTTACCCATGTACCACCTTCCTTCTAATATTTCCTCCACCTAACCACTCCTCCTCTTTACCTTCCCCTATGTAGCCCCATGCGCAATAGTGGCAATGGAATGCCTTGCTTGGGGTGAAATGATTAAAAAAATAAAATTTAGTTTTTATATAATAGTATTATTTTAATGTAAAAGTATATTTTTATCATTATTGTTATCATATGAACTTTACTATTATTGTTTTTATTATTATTATTTTTATATTTTTATTCTTATTTATAGTTGTGTGTGTGTGTGTGTGTGTGTGTGTGTGTGTGTGTGTGTGTGTGTGTTGTGGATAACGACTCGGAACGAGGAATCAGAGAGCCGAGTTCGAATTCCAGTTGAATTCGTTGCTATCATATATGCGCAAATACCTTTGGGAAAGGTATTAATCCATCTCTTCCCTCCAGCTATGGGTCAAATAACAGGACAGATTGGGTTCTATAGCCTTGGCTGGCCACCAATGGCAACCTACTGCGGGAAAATTTTCTGCCCAGTCAGTCATGTCTCTTACGAGACATGATCGCCCAAGCGTGTATCACGTATGGCACTTGACTGACTTATAGTTTTATATTATTTTAATAGGTGTTTTGATTATTATTTTGTATTTTTGCAATTTTTATCATTTGTCATTATATTTTATTTTATTATTAGTATCTGTAGTATTATGTTTATTATTTTTATTATTTTTATTACTATCCTTACTTTAAGGTTTTTAAATATTAGTTTCTTTATTATCATGTTATTATTACTACCAACACGTTTTATATAATAATATAAAAGTGTTATCATTATGATTAGAATTATTAAGAAAATTAACAATTCATTTTTCTAGCAAAACTTCAACCCCTACTTTTTAATTTTGAATGTCATGCATCTAAAAATAGACGACTAAAATCCAAGTTAAGATTCACTGATGTTTTTGTAAATCGAAGCCAAGGCCGTCTAGATATAATATAGACACTAAGATTTAACACTATTAAGTTAACGTTCTTTTATTCTCTTATTTTCTCTTTTTTCTCTTTTTTTTTCTTCTTTCTTTTTTACTTGACTTTTTCTGGATGATTTTGACCCATTAATTGTTGTATGAATTTGGTCTGAGGAGCGGTCAACGTTGAAACAAACATATAATTGTCGAGGGCATATATTAAAAAATAATGTACATGTTCTAAAACATAATTTATAATAAATATTCACAGCTCTATACATCATATATCGAGCACTGTTTTAAATTAATGTTTTGGACGGAAAAAATTCTTTCTTTGTTCTGTACCCACTCGGATATATATATATATATATATATATATATAGACTTATCAACATACTCGTTTCGAAAAACCCTCTGAGTGTGTGCACGGAAGGAAAAAATGGATGTAAAAAAAGAAAGAGCTAAGTACGTGAACATCAGTCAAAGTACGTAGCCCAAAGAAAAAAACCGAAACAAGTAATCTATAACAAAAAAGTGCTCAATACGCAAGCAGAGCAGAAAAAAGTAAATAACCTAAAGAGCCAACAAATCTACCAAGGTTTCACCTCACCGGATCTTCAGGGAAGGTTAGCCCTATATATCTATATATTTATAGCCATCCGCAGACAGATCTGTTTCGCTGTATCATAGCACAACAATACGGCTAGACAGCCGATTGCTTTATACCCAGGATAGAAATCCGACCGAATTAGCGTCAGTCGGCGATTCTACCTCTGAGCTATGGGCGCTCGGTAGAAGGAGGCAGGCTTTTTTTAGCATGTATATTATCATTATACACGCCCAATAGCTGAGTGTGTTCTAATTCATTGCTGAATGAACGATGCGTATTTGCTAGAGTAGCTACTGTTTTTCAAAGTCTACCATTCTTCCAGAGAGCTCAGTCAGGGTGTGAGAGCGTAATGTGTGTAATAGGCCGGTTAATAAAATTTGTGGAATAATAAGATAATAAAATAGATAACATTATTGACATTAAAACTGTGTTCGTGGGTTGCAAAGTCTTAGACCTCTTCAGCCGTACGCAAAAACTGCGTTCTCGGTCTTTTAATTTCAATGTTTAAATTAAAGTCTTACTAACCAAAAGGTATGAGTGTTATGAGTCGGTTAGCTAAACGCTATACGTGACACTCGCTTGAGCGATCATGTTTTTTGATCCATGACTGATTAGGCAGAAGATTTTCCTGCAGTAGTTTGCCGTTTCTTTATGCGGTAGACTGGTTTCCAACCAAGGCTATAGAACCAATCTGTCCTGTTATTCAATCCTTCTAACAAGACCAATTTGTTAATAGCTATACCTTACACTCGCTTGGGCGATCATGTCTCTTTCGATCCATGACTGACTAAGCTAAAGATTTTCCTGCAATAGTTTGCCGTTTCTTTTTGCGTTAGACTGGTTTCCAACCAAGGCTATAGAACCAATCTGTCCTGCTATTCAATCCTTTTATCCATATCAGTTTGTTAATAGCTATAGGTGACACTCACGTGGGCGATCATGTCTTTTTCGATCCATGACTGACTATTCAGATTTTCCTGCAGTAGGTTGTCGTTTCTTTAGGCGGTAGAATGGTTTCCATCCAAAGGTATAGAACCAATCTATCCTGCTATTCAATCCGTTTATCCAGATCAGTTTGTTAAGAGTTATACGGGATACAGGCTTAGACGATCATGTCTCTTTCGATCCATGAGACACTAGAGAGACGATTTTCTGAAGTAGGTCGCCATTTCTTTATGCGGTAGACTAGTTTCCAACCCAGTCTATAGAACCAATCTGTCCTGCTATTCAATCCATTTATCCAGATCAGTTTGTTAATAGCTATACGTGACAGTCACGTGGGCGATTATGTCTCTTTGGATCCATGACTGAATATGTAGATTTTCCTGAAGTAGGTCGCCATTTCTTTATGAGGTAGACTGGTTTCCAACCAAGGCTATAGAACCAATCTGTCCTGCTATTCAATCCTTTTATCCAGATCAGTTTGTTAAGAGCCATAAGTGACATTCGCTTGGGCGATCATGTCTCTTTCGATCTATGACTGACTAGGCAGATGATTTTCTCGGAGTAGTAGGCCATTTCTTTACGCGATTGCTATAAAAAGGCTAAAGAGCTTAATCTGACCCGTTTGATGATAAAAAGAAATGGATTAAATCCTTTCCTAATGGTAATTATTAATGGTAATTCCTAATTCATTAATTCCTAATTCCAAATTCATAATTATTAATTAATGATTCTAATTATTAATAATTCATTAATTATTAATTATTAATTATTAATAATAATTATTAAATTATTAATTAATAATAATTCTAATTATTAATAATTGTAATTATTTATTTATTATTTATTTATTATTTATTAATAATTAATAAATTATTAATTATTAATAATAATTCTAATTATTAATAATTCTAATTATTAATTCATAATTCATAATTATTAATGGTAATTCCTAATTCATTAATTCATTAATTCCTAATTCATTAATTCCTAATTCATTAATGGTAATTAATGGTAAGAAATGGATTAAATCCTTTCCTAATGGTAATTCCTAATGGTAATTCCTAATTCCTTTCCTAATGGAAATGGTAATGGTAATTCCTTTCCTGGAATTTGAACTCGGCTCTTCGATTTCTCAACCCGCGCCGATTCTCCTACACCAATGCACAAATGAGGGTTATACGAACGTTATAAGAAAGACCTATGTCATTTCTCTTTAGATCGTAATCGACTTTTACTTCTCTACAAATTACTTTCCTCATTATAAACACAAAGACGAGTCTGCAACCCGCATAGATGGATATTCATGTAGAATTCTTTTTTCTTTTTATCATTTCATGCCACCTCATCTGCTTGGATTTTACGATCCAAGAATCTTATACACCGTTGAAGTTGTGGTAGATAGGAAATTAAGAATTAAATGCTACTTTCTACTTCACTAAAATGTAACTTCAAGTCGATCCGGACGTAAGGTCGGGTCGAACACTTGTTCTCTTTCTCCTTCTTTCTCGTGTGCTGATTCATTTTTGCTTCTTCTCCATTCAAAGGCACTCCTACCAAACAAAGGCTCATACATACATACCTACGTACGCATAAACTCTTTTTAACAAATTACTACTACGAACATTTCTACAACTCTTGATACCCTTAACTTTTTAAATGAACATTAACTTCTACCAATTCTGGTTATTCTTTTCTTTTAATAAATTTCTATTTAACATATAAAATGTATACTTTATTCTTCCACACAAATTTTAGTCTCCTACTCACGTTGCTGAGAATCCTTCTGATGATGACAGCAAATAAAACTTGCATGGGAGTTCTGTTATGTATGACAAAAGGCCGAATAAAAAAAAACGTTAACCATTACCCTAGTGCTTCAAAGTCCCTCGCCAAGATTTTAGGGTAATTTGTACTAAACAAGTCAAATATAAAACACAATAAATCTAAGAAGAAGAATAAAAGATATTCCAAAAAACCCCAAAGAAGAATCTGCTATGCTATTGGTCCATTTGGGAGTAAGGTGATTTCTTGATGCTAACTGTCTGAAGGAGGTTAGTTGGTTTGTTTTTATGGCAAATCAAACTCGGCGGGTCATTTATTGCCAACTAAACTTTATTTATTGCTGGTAATACCTTTTTCTTTCAACAATTTATTGTTGTTTTTATATAAGTTTTTGTGTCTAGTAATACATTTTTCTTTTTCGAGTATCAAGATTCATTGGGATTTGTTTTTAAGGGCAGGATCCCCAAGTCCTACCATTGTTATTTAACCCATAACTGGCGGGAAGGGACGGATTAATACCTTTCCCAAGAGTACCAGTGCTTAAGTGAATGCAGGGTATTCAACTGGAATTCGCACTTGGCTCACCGATTTCTCTTTCCGAGCCGATATCCACTGCACCACAACGCACATCCGTCACTAAACGCTTACAGCACCTGGTATTCCTAAGTTTTCACCTATCTAAGGCTTAACGTTGCTTAACTTCGGTGATTGAGTGAGAACCGGTGTATTCAACGTGATAGGCCGTAAGCCCTGAAGGGGGTGATCTCAGTATATGGTAACTTTGAAAAGTGTCTGAAAGTCACACTACCGGTTGACCTGGAATGTCGTCTTTACTTCTTTTCCCAAAGCCACAACGTTTTTTGTGTACAATTATGACCGGCTTCCACTACACCAAATTGTTGAACTTTCCATTCACTATGGTGATTTTGTACGTGTTGATTAGCTACAACACAAAGCCTAATGTATGAGGTGAGGATCGAACTCACTACTCATTCAGAATTGAACGTTGGCTCATAGAAAAGCAGATGGAAAGTACGTTAGAGATCTGAGAAAAGCATGCAATGTTGTTGGTCTTGATCTGGCAATTCCGTTTCAGTCATCCCCACCACCGACTTAACGTAAATTACACGTTCTTTTTTCTGTACATATTTTTCTAGTAATTTGAATTTTAAATGCAACATCCTTCTCTATACCCATCTTCGACATCCTCTGTACCTAGTTTTTTCTCTCTCACTGTAACCCCCTGCGCATCAGTGGCGGTTCTGTCTTGCGTGTGGTATAATGGTTATACAAAATAAAATGTTCCAATGAGATTTCCTCTATGGCACGTTCACTTTATGAATGAAAGAATACTGCTAGATTGGCAACAATCATCTTGCATTTGAAATGTCTATGTCTAACCGTAAGTTCTATGCTAATAAATCCTTCTCTCGTTCATCTCGCTTGTAGCACTCTATTCATACTTTCAGTTTTTGATAGTTTAATTCGGAAGATGCAAGTTAATGTCTGCCAGTCAAATTATGGATAAGAATATGTTACGAATGAAGAATACAAAAATACTGGAGGAGATATTCATTCCGAAATCAAACTCTCTTATATGGAATCTAGACTATATTTCCCGTTACTTTATTCACTGTTTTATTGTAATATTCTATATATATATATATCTGCCTTAGTATTTTCCTATCTATCTATCTATCTATCTATCTATCTATCTATCTATCTATCTATCTCTATCTCTCTTTATCTCTATCTCTTTTTATCTCTTTATCTCTTTATCTCTCTATATCTCTCTATATCTCTATATCTCTTTTTATCTCTTTATATCTCTTTATCTCTCTTTATCTCTCTATCTCTCCTTATCTCTCTATCTCTCTTTATCTCTGTCAGTTCAGTCATTTATATATATCTATCTAACCGTAAGTTCTATGCTAACAAATCCTTCTCTCGTTCATCTCGCTTGTAGCACTCTATTCATACTTTCAGTTTTTGATAGTTTAATTCGGAAGATGCAAGTTAATATCTTGCAGTCAAATTATTGATAAAAATATGTTACGAATGAAGAATACAAAAATACTGGAGCAGATATTCCTTCCGAAATCAAACTCTCTTATATGGAATCTAGACTATATTTCCCGTTACTTTATTCACTGTTTTAAACTCCAGGTAGTTTTACTTCTTAGACGAGTTGATGCACATTTGAAGAGATACCAGTCGACCTTGCAATACTTACAGGTAAAAGATATGGTCGCGTGGCTGAGTGGTTAGAACTTTCCATTTCTGAAGCCCAGTTCCGAATCTCACCATATTCGATTTGTCAGTAAGGTGATATCTTGATGCTAACTGTCTGAAAATGTTAATCCCAGTATATGGCATATTTTAAAAGTGCCTGAAAATCATACTACGTGTTGACCCAAGCTTTGCGATTGAAATTGTGTAGAAAATTTCCTTTTAGGGGCCGTTGATATTTGTGCTAGCTCAAAGTCACAAGACATCGTGACAAAGGATTTTGGGCGACCTAGCCTCGTTTATATTGTTGTTCATGTCGGATAACGCACTCTCGCCCAGAAACTGTAACTAAGACATGCTCAGCATACTTACAGTATAAACACCATGTGTGCCTGAGCAAGCGTCTGTAATGGGGATTAGCTAACCACCCTTGTAGACAGAGATCCTTGAAAACAAGTGACCATTCGTACATATTCAAACAGGGAAAAGATATGTGTGCATGCATTTTCCAATGACTTTACTACCAATTAAGTACTGAAACGATTATGGTCTTCCACAGACCCATTTTAATGTAATATTTCTCCTAGACCGGCTGCCAACCAAAGCTAGAGAGTCCGATCTGGTCTGCTGTTTAAATCATAGTTGGGTGAACAATATGATAAATGATATTTCTATCTTGTTTTATTTTTTTAATATTATGATCATTGAGAATATTGATGATCATGGCCTTCCAAACTTTCTTTTTTTTATCTGTGAATTTTCATATTTACATGGGAAAATAGTAGAGTTAATTCCGTTGCCGACTTCATTGTTCTGAATTCAGAGTAAACTTTTTCCTAGCCTGACTGTCACGCAAGAATAGAGGGCCCGGTTTACCATGCTATTTTAAAAATCTTTTCACTCTAAGTAAGGTAGTGAAGCCACTTAGACATAAGAGATTACTGATTATTAGAAAACAGAGACTATTTTGAAAAAGCAAATTTAGGGAAAAAGCTAGTAGATAAAGAATTTAAAAATTTTTTAAAGTTAATCTGATTAAAGATACCTATATCGATAAACTAAATAAAATAAAATGACATAAAAAAAAATCAAAAAATCAAAAAATAAGAAAATTAAAAATAAGAATAAAGATAAAAGAAAACTATAAATTTAAAAAAAATTTTTTTTTAAAATTATTTTTTTAAAAAAAATTTAATATAAACATTTATAAAAATTATGAAGTGAAAAAGATATATATACTAGCAGAGGAAATCGGGGGTTAAATCAGTAATTTTTTTAAAAAAAGTAAACAAACAGAGGAGACTGGGAGAGGCAGGTAGAAGGGTAAATACTATTTAAAGTTAAAGTAATTTGTCAAAAAACATTAAATTTATATATAACATCCTCAAATAAGAATTTAGAATTTAAAATTTAAGTGTTCCCAAAACACGCTTTATGACGGCATTTACTAATGAATTTTTTTCGAAAATTCAGGAGTAGGTTCTGGTAAGGGTACTTTAATATCAGAATTTTTTCTAGCAGACACAGATAGCACCTATTACGGAAATTTCTCGGAATACGCGCTGAACCTATTAGTTTCCAGCTAATTACAGGGTTCAGCCCTTCTTCCTTCATTTTCCAGAATCTCCGTGAAAGGGCTGTCTGGTATTTTTGATCCGGGTTCGAAAATGAATACCTGTGGTTGTAAAATCTCTGCTTAAAAGGTCCCGCGGACATAGCAATATAAGTCCGGTAATTATTTTTGTTGTTTAATGGAGAAATATGGGCTTCATAAATTACCTGGATGGATTTACATTTGCCCTCCACCGGGCAGGCGTCCACAGAGCTACAATTGCAATCATTCAAAATTCCGGACCCAGAGTCGGTATTACTTAAATTCATTAGAATATGTCTATTATGGGATTTTATGATATTGTCCATATTTGAGGTACAAGAATAGCTGATTTTTAGTGTGTACCTATTAAAGATTTTCCGTAAAGGATTATTGTTATCAAAATGTTTGTCTACTAATTTGAGAAAAGACTTACCAATATTGATCTGAGTTAGTTTATAACAAGGAGGGTTAAACCAAATTATCTTCCTTTTTCTACAGATTCTTTAATTTTTAGTTTTAGATGATTCGGGGTCTATTGTGGGTTTATGATACGTTAATTTGTTCTTAAATCCGCTGTTTTGAAGAGCCTTATTGTAAATATATTTACTTGCGTTGAAAGGTTTAATGTTAGATGATAATTGGTTTATCCTATTATTTACTATATTGGGTATTAGTTTAATAATATTTTTGGGATGTTTGGATAAAATATTAATATAAGTGGGAGAATTATTTTCTTTGAGAAAGGGTTGGTAGGATCCATCATTTAAATTAAGGGTGATATCTAGATAGTTTACAATTTTAAGATTAGAAGTAACTTCAACCTTAAAACCGAGATAATTAAGGGCTCTAATTATTTTTGTGTATTCTATTTGTGTAGGGCCCATTGTAATTAGGGATAAATATTAATCCATCATCCCGATATAGGCCTGTTTGTTTTGGGTTTAAGAATCTACTTAAAACATCTAAAATATAAATACCTACTATATTTGCTACCTGGGCTATATATATATATATATATATATATATATATATATATATGTGTGTGTGTGTGTGTGTGTGTGTGTGTGTGTATATATATATATATATATATATATATATATTCTAAACAGATATTGTTAGATATAACAGACAATGAATGTTTATTATGTCTAATCATGAGAAACATCACATTTTACATTTAATTTCATATAAAAACAAGAACAAAATTTAATCAACATTTGAATATTTTTTTATTATACGGGTTCTAAACCTTAATTTCAAATGAGCCATTTTCAGAGTGGTTACAAGGACGTTAACATAAAGACTTCTACCATCAAAGATGACTTTATCTTGTGTTGATATAAAAACATTATTATGCGACGACAACTGTCACCGAATAGTAGACGCAGGTCGTAAATTTGTAATGCGGTTCTATGACGTCATACCACGTGAGAGACAGAAATCTTAACAATAGAACCATATGTCTAAATGCAATGCTGTCACTAGATTTAAATGTGATTTTATTGAGTGTGTGTTGCTTTGATTTAATATATATGGCCTTCAATATCTGAAGGTTCTTTTTACTGTGTGTATGTGTGAGTATTATTGTACTATTGACTAAAATCTGTCCAACATTACATACATGGCTAGGTTTTTCTAAGAAATGTTGTTTAATTAAACTATGATCTGAAGGTGGCAGGTAAGTCTACTGAAGAGTGTGGTTGTAGTAAAACCAATATATGTAGTGGTTTTATTATTAGTATCAGAGATACAATCTCTGAACAGGCATATAGTGTCCGTTTCTGTATTGACTTTTCATTCATATAATCGAAAAATAAAATCAGTCCTTATTCAAAGTTGATACATGACATATATCAAATTCATAAGAATAAATAAACTGATAAATAAATAAATTATAACAATATGAAATAGAAGAAAAATTAAATACAAATATTTGACTGAATTGTTTCTTTCTGATAGAGAGTTCATTTTGAAACGTATGTATTTCTTGTGATTCTTTGTTCCCGTAACAATGTCTGCTCCTGTATCTTTGATCTGGTTAGACATGACCTGAGGGAATATAATTTGTACGTGACTTTGTTTGGCCTGACGCCTATTGCATTTCTTGCAGACATTTTAATCTCATGTTCTCTTCATATCTTTTCCCGGCTGCTTGCGTTGCTGGATAAGATGACGTCATTATAATTCGAAGACTGCAAAAAGATGGCGTCGTTAATCCTTTCTTTCAAGTTGGAATAGTGAATGGTATTTGCCGAACGAATTTATATAAGTATCTAGTGATATTTCTTAATATGACTAATGAAGGTCCTAAGAAAGGGGCAACATTTGTAGTTGACCTCATTATAGTCATTAACACATTCATTATATGTTAACCCCTTAACTCAACGGAGAGAGAACTAGCACAGATGAAAAAAAAGCTGAAAAAACCGTGGTGTTTTTTTTTTTTAAATTATATCGCAATCTTCTTCCCCTCTGTGTCATTGATAACGACCGCTACGAGTGCGTTGTGCTTTGTTTAACAATCAGAAACAAAGGCTTTTTACACAAATTTGAAAATATGACTATAATAATGCATGCAAGATTTCATATCTCTAGCATAGTCAGTCTACGAACTTTTCAACCCATCTTCGTACCTGGATAGAAACAATGCAGTTTTTATAAAGATGAATCTGAAATTCATGCAAATAATATTTTCACAGCTGTAGCATAATACCTTCATATTGAAGCGAAGAGTTTTGCAGCCCACACTCGTACTCAGAAAGTAAAAAAATGCAGTTATTTGAAATTATTGCATGCTAGATTTTACAGCTCTAAAATCACTGCTTCATCTTCAACCTATGAACATTGCAGCCAACACTTGCGCCTGAAAAGACACTATGCAGTTATAAATAAAAAGAGTTAAAATTAAGATTTCTATTGGGTTACTCAGTCATTGTCAGCCTATGAACTTTTTAGTCAACCCTCGTACAATGCAAACAAATCTCAGAAACGGACATGTCACACACACACACACACACACACACACACACACACACACACACACACACACACACACACACACACACACACACACACACACACACACACTTAAATAATAAAAATAATAATAATAATACCCTGTCCGGTAACAAAACATTTTGGTACCGCCGGACGTGGTGGCTGATGAGGGGAGGATATTGTGCGCATTTTCACAACCGCAATTTCTACTCTAACACCTTTTCTCGCACTTCCCGCCTGTGGAATTCCCTTCCGTGTACTTGCTTCGCGCACAGCTACAATCTCCAAGAATTTATATGTGACGTCAATAGTCATCTCTTTGACTCTCATCCATACTCTCCTGCTCTTTTCTCTATGCACTCCAACCCCATCACACCAGTATTGTCATCCTTCTATTACCCGCTTCCTGACACCCCCTGTAACCTGCACCTCTCTCTCATCACTTTCCTTTTATGTAACCTCCTGCACACCAGTCGCAGTAAAACTGCCTTGCTTGAGGGGGGGGATGATATATATATATATATATATATATATATATATATACTAAAAAAATGGGGTATTTCACAATATTTTTAGTATTTATCGCCAAGTGTATTATTCTAAATGAAAATAGAATGGTTCTTTTGTTAATACTGCACAATAACATGTCCATCGAATGAACTGCTCTGATGTCCAGTTTTTGTGCTCTCTTCCCCATGCTAGTCATTACCTGGACCAAGCAAAGTCTTCCTGGCTCCCTAGTGAGCTTTTGCAAAGTAATAATAACAAAAGATACCATGCAGGTGAGCAGCGAAAATGTACTGGAGAGGATGCAAAGAAGAAGAAAACTCATATTTAAAATCAGGAAGAGATAGCTGATAGCTGGGATTTCTGAAACACGTAATGAAGAAAGAAGGATTGGAGAATCTAATACTCATAGGACGAATAGAGAGAAAGGGAGACGGGGGAAAGAAATACTTGATGCGCTTGAGCAAATGGATGGTAGAGATGAGAGAAATATCAAGAGGAGAAATGTCAAGAGAGATCCTGTAAATTTCAATGCGTCTAAGACCAAGCTGCTGTCTGTTAATCATTTCAGGCAACCACTCCTACCTCCCATAAGCATGGACCAAGCGAGTTTCCCCGAGAGCAATACACTGCGCCTCCTCGGACTTATCTTCTCTTCTGATCTCAAGTGGAACCATTACATTGAGTCAATAGCTAAATCTACTGCTAGGAAGGTTGGGTCACTGTGTCGGGCCAGGATGTTTTTCCCGCATGAAACCATCCTGCATATATACAAATCAACCATTCGTCCGTGCATGGAGTACTGCTGCCACATATGGTCAGGTGCCCCCGCTGTTCACCTCGGTGTTCTTGACAGGCTCCAAAGAAGAATCAGTAATGTGATAGGTACCGACTTGGTGGCTTGACTACAGCCACTTTCCCATCGACCTGATGTGGTTTCCTTTTGTCTGTTCTATAAATACTTTCATCGCTTCTGCTCCAACGAACTTAAGTCTGCAAACAGACCGGCAACTGGGTCTCACCCATTCACAGTGAGATCAACCAAATGCAGATGACAATTCTACTCCTACAGCTTCTTTCCTCGCACTTCCCGCCTGTGGAACTCGCTTCCTTATTCTTGCTTTTCTGACGCCTACAACCTCCAGGAATTCAAATGCAAGTTCAATACTCATCTATTAACTACTTGACTCTAGTTCTTTCCTCACCACCCTGTATATCCGTTCCTTGGTCTCCACCTCTGCAACTGACATCACACCTTTGTTCCCTCCCTTCTCTTGCTCCTTTCTAAACGGTTTGTCCTTCTTTTCACTCTCTTCTATCTAGTGCTTTTACTCTTATGTAGCCCCCAGCACAACAGTGGAGTTACCACCTTGTTCGGGGTGATATGTTTAAAAAAAAGGGACAGGGTCGCATAAGAAAGGACACGGCACATAAGAAGAAAGTTCAATTTACGGACAAATAATAGAATTATAAATGTGCAAGATTTTTTCTTGTAATCATTTCACCCCGAGCAAGACGGGAACGCCACTGATGTGCAGGGGGCTACATAACAGAGTTAAAGTTTTAACCAGGAAAAGAGTGAAGACAAAGACGAACCAGCTACAGGGGGTGAAAGACAAAGGGCAAGAGAAGTATGTGAACACAGGAGAAAAGACAGTTACGAAGGGAGACAGAAAGGAAAAGAACAAGATACACGGGGTGACGTTGAAAGAGGGAAGACAAAGACGAACCAGCTACAGGGGGTGAAAGAGAAAGAGCAAGAGACGGATGTGAACACAGGAGTGAAGACAGTTACGAAGGTAGACAGAAAGGAAAAGAACAAGATACACGGGATGACGTAGAAAGTGGGAAGGGAAAGACGAACCAGCTACAGGGAGTGAAAGAGAAAGGGCAAGAGAAGTATGTGAACACTGGAGTGAAGACAGTTAGGAAGGTAGACAGAAAGGAAAAGAACAAGATACACGGGGTGACGTAGAAAGAATGAAGACAAAGACGAACCAGCTACAGTGGGTGAAAGAGAAAGAGCAAAAGAAGGATGTGAACACAGGAGTGAAGACATTTACCAAGCTAGACGGAAAAGAAATGAACAAGATACACGAGGTGACGTAGAAAGAGTGAAGACAAAGACGAACCAGCTACAGAGGGTGAAAGAGAAAGGGCAAGAGAAGGATGTGAACGCAGGAGTGAAGACAGTTACGAAGGTAGACAGAAAGGAAAAGATGAAGATACACGGGGTGACGTAGAACGACGGAAGAGAAAGACGAACCAGCTACAGGGGGTGAAAGAGAAAGGGCAAGAGAAGGATGTGAACACAGGAGTGAAAACATTTACGAAGGTAAACAGAATGGAAAAGAACAAGATACACGGGGTGACGTAGAAAGAGGGAAGAGAAAGACGAACCAGCTACAGGGAGTGAAAGAGAAAGAGCAAGAGAAATATGTGAACACAAGACTGAAGACAGTTACGAAAATAAAGAGAAAGATACACGAGCTGATGTGAAAAAGGCTAGAGTTAAGTGGATAAGCGATGGTATTGACTTTGCATATAAATTCCTGCAGTTTGTATCCGTCTAGAAAGCAAGTATGTTGAAGGTAGTTCCACAGACAGAGAACGCTACAAAAGAAGCTGCTGGATTTTTACGAGACAGGAATATTTGGCACGATACAGCGAACCATATTTCCTAGCGTTAGAGGTAGCAAATAATTCAATATAATCAGTGTACATCATGTCAGTAGAAAACGTCAGTCTAAAAATGTGTTCCTTCTTGACGAATTGATGTCGCATAATATAATTTGAAATAATGTGT
>JBBBDQ010001163.1:1135000-1200000 GCA_037127315.1 Ascarosepion bandense
TATTGTGAAAAGTAGTGTTGTCGTCGCTGAAAAACGTTGTTCTGAAAATGACAGTTTTGGAGTCACTGAATAGCGTTGTGCTGAAAAAATAATTTTGTAGTTACTGAATAGCGTTCTTTCGAAACTTACACCTTAAAAACGCTAAAGAGCGTTGTTCTGAAAAATAATGCTTTGTAGTCGGTGAAGAGAGTTATCCCAAAAAGAAAAGTCTTTTAGTTGTTGAAGTGCTTTGTTATGAAAATAATGCATTGCAATCGCTGAAGAGCATTGATCGGAAAAGGATAGTTTTGAAGTCGTTGAAGAGGTTTTTACCTGAAAAGGACATGTTTGTAATCGTGAATAGAGTGTTCTCCTAAAAGGACAGTCCTGTAGTCGCTGAAATGTGCATTTCTGAAAAAGGACAGATTTGAAGTGGCTGAAAATCATTGTTAAGAAAAGGACAGATTTGAAGTGGCTGAAAAGCATTGTTCTGAAATATATATATATATAGTCTTCCGTAGACAGATAAATGCAATATATATATATATATATATATATATATATATATATATATATATGTGTGTGTGTGTGTGTGTGTGTGTGTGTGTGATACTGCAGTACGGTTGACTGCTCCCCTCAAGCCAGAACCTGGTCGAAACTGCACCAGATGTGAGGCCTCATCCTGGCTGGCCGTCTGTCTAATGTGACGATCGTTCTCGATGACGGTCGTGACGATTCCAGTTGTCACACTGCCACCCGGTCGCTGCGATCCCGTCCGATGATGTCGCCGCAAAAGCTGGACTACAGGACGTCTTTTGCAACAACGGGCCACTGTCCCACGTTGTGATTAGATCCCAGAAGTCTCGTCCTGCAATTTCAATAGTCGTCCCTTTTAGCCAGTCAGGACACTGGTGTACACTTATGAGTTGAAAAAATAAACACGGCAAAAAAAAAAAAAAAAAAAAATTAATAAAATAAATGAACGAAGTCGAACATGCCTGGAGAGCTACGTAGAATGTCTTTATATAAAGAAAAAAAAAACAATGTCTGATTTTTCCCAAGAATACAGTTGTCGAAAATGATATACAATCGTCGGAAATGATATACATTTGTTTAAAATGCTGGTTGTAATGGAGAGAGAAAGAAAGAAAGTTCGCCAAAAGCATCAAAGCTTCTAATCCTTAACTGATATGTTTACTCTAAATTTCGTTAGCGTTGAAATGTATTCTAAAACAGCAAAGTTCTTTCGGGTCCTTGACGGAATGTGCCGAATCGGAGCGGCCGCTGGCGGGGTGTGTGTGGGTACTGACGGCGGTGGCACACTGTCCAAAATCTGAACAATTAGCTCTCCAACTGAACTTTTCGTGTCGAGCACCCATTTTTATAACCAATTTCGATCCTCTCTGGGGATCCGGCCGTCTCATAGTCTTCGGCCAATGAAAATCGGTCTCCGCCCCTTCGATTTGCGGATGTCTTAGCTCGACCAATGAGATCATGCCAACTCACATCGGATCTTGAATCTATTTTAGATTCGCACGGACCCGATCTACTCACCAGCAGCCCTGACCTTGGGTGACCTTATCAAATCACTCTGACACTTGTTTTGTCTACGCGTTTTCAGATTAGCAGAATACATTTCAAATCGAAGAGAAATCCATATTGGACATGAAAAGAGGCGTAAATCATGAAAGACGAGAAATGTATATTTATCCAAAATTTTATTTTTAGAAGCACTTGATGGTACTAATATTATTATTTTTTTCCTAAGCTCACATCGCGTGACGCAATAAAACATTAATAATATCACCAATATCAATTTCTCTCTCCGTTGTTTTAAACCAACCAAAGGAAAGTATCCCCGCAGGAGAAGGGAAAGCATCACTGTGAGAGATAGTGTCACACACGCACACACACACACACACGCGCACACACATACACACACACACACACACACACACACACACACATATATATATATATATATATATATATATGCCATTTCGGTCGGGTTTCAATCCTGGGTAAAAAAGCAATCGGAGTCTAACCGTACTGATGATACAGTACGGTGAAACAGATCTGTCTGCGGATGACAATATATATATATATATATATATAGTCATCCGTAGACAGATAAATGCAATATATATATATATATATATATATATATATATATATATATATATATATTTCATCTATTGGTATTATTATCTTTTGATATAATACCAATACATGCAATTGTCGAAATCAGAATGAGTGGCCATTACAGAAGTAATATCTAACTGATTCATTTCTTTACCGCTGCACAAATTCAAGCAATGAAAGTAGAACACTTAATAATTTTAGATAGGTAGCACCGATAATACTTTCAAACCCCGATATCAACATATAAAAAGTCGAGAAGTAGCACATCCCTCTATAAATAATTTAGGCATCTAAAAAGTCAATAATACCCTACCATAAAATGGAAAATCAAAAATGGGTTGGGATTTGTAAATATATACACGAGTCCTATTTATTGTGTTTACAAGAAAGATTACAAATTATCCAGTTTCCTAAATGAAATCTGTTAAATAAACAAAACGAATTAACAGTCACTTTCAACACAGTGTTTCGTTAACCTTAAAGTATAGTTAATTACATTTACAGTAGAAAATGTAATTAACTATAATTCACTAGCCTTGAATAAATAAAAAGATGCCAGTATCTTTTGTAAAATACTTTAATAGATTCACCAAAATATAATATAGCCTTAATATACCAATTATTTTTTTCGCTCTAACACTAAGTTTTCCACAAATTTGACACCATGTAACATGTTTTTCGTTAGCTCTCTATTTCTGTAATTCACCCCTAACCTAACTCTCCTAAAATATATAAATATATCGGAAACACCATGAACGTATTTAAAAAGCGATTTTACAATCACCTCTCGTCCTTCAATAACAAAGAAAAACAAAACATGACGTCTCTCTCCAAATACTTTTGGAAGTTAAAACACGAAAATAAAAAACCTAAAGTTAAATAGAAAATCCTCAAACAAGCAAGAACAGCTAAATCGATAGAAGAACCATGTTTCCTTTGTCTTCAAGAAAAAATTGAAATCGTTAAATATATGAATAGCAACAAGCTTTTAAACCAGATTCATGAAACCACTGTAAACTGCAAGCACATTAAAGAACTAACCTTACAATCATGTTAAAAAATACTACAAAAGCCACAGCTAGGACCCCTTAGAAATGATACACCTTCATAGTACTAACAAGACTTTTACACACACCACAAGCCGTGAACTAATTTTAACATTTTTTTAAATTATAAATTTTATAAAAAAATCGATTTTCTAAATTCAAAATTAATGTTAAATATACAAAATTAGATTAATTATAAAAACTGTACTTAAATACAAAAATATTCTATAGTTGTACAAATAAGCGGTAAGTCCAATCCCATCCCTCCCCACACCTTACACCTCCCTACTCTGCTCCTCTAAGAAATCCAAAGAATAAAGTCTACTCGCAAATCATAAAACTTTACATGATTTCTGCTAAGGTTAAATCTGTCTACAAAATTCCAAGACACTCATTAATCAACTACATTCACTACCCACACCACTTTCTTCAAAATTCAAACGGACAATTCACAAGACAAATTCCCTTATCACTAACCCCCACCAACATCCTACACACAACTCACCAAATATAAGAAAAGTGGCTTTCCACTCCTGTCCACACCACCTGATGAAACATTGTAGTTTCAATGTCGAAACAAATGTACGATTTGTAGTGGACAGATACAAAATTTGTAACTGTTCTAAAATATAATTTATAATAAATATTCACAGCTCTATATTTTTTATATATCGAGCACTGTTTTAAATTAATGTTTTGGACGTTGTAAAAAAAATTCTTTCTTCGTTCCTTATTCACTCGGATATATATATATCCGAGTGAATAAGGAATATATATATATATATATATATATATATATATACACAAAGACAGAAAATCTAAGCAAGAGCCAACAACCTGCCACGGTTTCGCTCTTTGGCTGACAACAAAGATTTAATGTAGCAAATATATAGGTACTCAAATTAAAACAAAGAAGACACCAAAACACGAGAAAGGTGGGGAGACTAAAACTTTATTACAAAAAAAAAAAACAAAAAAAAACAGAACAATAAAGCGAAAGGCTAATTCAGTAGGCAATTTATCATATGCTTGCATTTATGTTGGATTTCGGTTTTAAAATTTACTAAATTGTTTGTATTGAGCGCTTAAGTGTTAGGGTTTACGCTCTTGCTTAGATTTTCTGTCTTTGTATGCTCTACTTTTGTATTGAGCACTTTAATGTTAGGGTTTTCGTCTTGGTTTTTTTTTCTTCCTTACGAATGCTTGACTTTTTGTTCATGTACTTCGTTTGTTTCTTTTTTACTTCCCCTTCTTTTCCATCCGAGTTTGTTCTCGGTGGGTTGTTCAAAACGATTTAAATTATAGCTTAATTAATACTAGTTTCGGCAGAGTTAGTTCGGTTGCTATTGGTATTGCTATTACTATAGTTAATACTATCTATCTATCTATCTATCTATCTATCTATCTATCTATCTATCTATCTATCTATATGAGCAAGTTATTTTTTCTACCACACTAAAATATAATTGATTTAAAAAGGAACATTTTATTATAAAGATAGATACCAATTATCTCGATTCGAAAAAATGGGGGTGGGTGGATAGCAAATTCTCCGTTTTAATTTTGCCGATAATTTCTATTCTGATGAAGTGTCGGCCGAAAGGCGCCTAAAAATAATTTTTCCCCTTTTTTCTTCTTTTTGTAAGCGAGTTTCGTTTTTATTTATCTTAATAATACAATGATCCTATTTAAGTCATATATATATATATATATATATATATATATATATATATATATAATTTCCTGACTCTTACAACAGTGTATCCTCTGATGAGGTACTAGAGATGATACCGAGTAAGGACATTTGTTGCGTAGTGGTGAAAATTGTTTTTATACATTCGAGTAATAAAAATTGTTTTTACATTCGAGTAATAAAAATTGTTTTTTTATACATTCGAGTATTAAAATTTATTTTTATACATTTAATTAATAAAAAATTGTTTTTATACATTCGAGTAATAATTGTTTTTATACATTCGAGTAATAAAAATTGTTTTTTTATACATTCGAGTGATAAATTTGTTTTATACGTGAAGTAATAAAAATTGTTTTCATACATTCGAGTAATAATTGTTTTTATACATTCGAGTAATAAAAATTGTTTTATACATTGGAGTAATAGGTATTTTTATACATTCGAGTAATAAAATTATTCATATTCGAGTAATAAATTGTTTTATACAATCGATAATAAAAATTGCTTTTATACATTCGAGTATTAATTGTTTTTATACATTCGAGTAATAAAAATTGTTTTTATACATTCGAGTAATAAAAATTGTTTTTATACATTCGAGTAATAAAAATTGTTTTTATACATTGGAGTAATAAAAATTGTTTTCATACATTCGAGTAATAAAAATTGTTTTTATACATTCGAGTAATAATTGTTTTTATACATTCGAGTAATAAAAATTGTTTTTATACATTCGAGTAATAAAAATTGTTTTATACATTCGAGTAATAAAATTGTTTTTATACATTCGAGTAATAAAAATTGTTTTTATACATTCAGTAATAAAAATTGTTTTTATACATTCGAGTAATAAAAATTGTTTTTATACATTCGAGTAATAAAAATTGTTTTATACATTGAAGTAATAATTGTTTTTATACATTCGAGTAATAAAAATTGTTTTTATACATTCGAGTAATAAAAATTGTTTTATACATTCGAGTAATAATTGTTTTTATACATTAAGAGTAATAAAAATTGTTTTTATACATTCAGTATCAAAAATTGTTTTTATACATTCGAGTAATAAAAATTGTTTTTATACATTCGAGTAATAATTGTTTTTATACATTCGAGTAATAAAAATTGTTTTATACATTAAATCAATAAAATTATTTTATACATTCGAGTAATAAAAATTGTTTTTATACATTCGAGTAATAAAAATTGTTTTTATACATTGAAATAATAAAAATTGTTTTCATACATTCGAGTAATAAAAATTGTTTTATACATTCGAGTAATAAAAATTGTTTTTATACATTCGAGTAATAATTGTTTTTATACATTCGAGTAATAAAAATTGTTTTTATACATTCAAATAATAAAATTATTTCTTATTCGAGTAATAAAAATTGTTTTTATACATTCGAGTAATAAAAATTGTTTTTAGCATTAAATAATAAAAATTAAACTTTATAATTCGATAATAAAAATTGTTTTTATACATTCGAGTAATAAAAATTGTTTTTATACATTCAGGAAGTAATAATTGTTTTTATACGTTAAAACAGCAGAAATTGTTTTTATACATTCGAGTAATAAAAATTGTTTTATACATTCGAGTAATAATTAATTTTTATACATTCGAGTAATAAAATTGTTTTTATACATTCGAGTAACAAAGTGTTTTTGCCATTGAAATAATATTGTTTATACATTCGAGTAATAAAAATTGTTTTTATACATTCGAGTAATAAAAATTGTTTTATACATTCGAGTAATAAAAATTGTTTTTATACATTGAGTAATAAAAATTGTTTTTATACATTCAAATAATAAAAATTGTTTTTTTATACATTCGAGTAATAAAATTGTTTTTATACATTCGAGTAATAAAAATTATTTTTTATCACATTCGAGTAATAATTGTTTTTATATTCGAGTAATAAAAATTGTTTTTATACATTCGAGTAATAATTGTTTTTCTACATTCGAGTAATAAAAATTGTTTTTATACATTGGAGTAATAATTGTTTTTATACATTCGAGTAATAAAAATTGTTTTTATACATTCGAGTAATAATTGTTTTTATACATTCGAGTAATAAAAATTGTTTTTATACATTCGAGTAATAATTGATTTTATACATTTGAGTAATAAAAATTGTTTTTATACATTCGAGTAGTAAAAATTGTTTTATACATTCGAGTAATAAAAATTGTTTTTATACATTCGAGTAATAATTGTTTTTATACATTCGAGTAATAAAAATTGTTTTTATACATTCGAGTAATAAAAATTGTTTTATACATTCGAGTAATAAAAATTGTTTTTATACATACGAGTAATAATTGTTTTTATACATTCGAGTAATAAAAATTGTTTTTATACATTCGAGTAATAAAAATTGTTTTATACATTCATGTAATAATTGTTTTTATACATTCGAGTAATAAATTTTTTTTTACATTCGAGTAATAAACACATTACTACAAATATTGCTGCAATACGTATCGAGCATTTTAAAAAATAAATGATCCGAACTGTGGATTTTTATTCAATTAACTCTTACTACTACTAAGATACATATAAGCGACCGGAGTCTAATCCGTACTGATGAGCTGTAATACAGCGAAACAGATCTGTCTGCAGATAACTATATTATATATATATAACGGTGTGTGTAGGGTCTTGTATATGGCAATAATAAAAGTTAAAATATTAAAAGAAAAATTATTAATATTTTGCGTGAAGCCAGAAACTATTTTCGGAAGCGCCAACTTGACAACCGCTGACCAGTCAAAGAGCACTGTCTGCATTTGTATTTTACCGTTCCAAATTTGGAAACCACACATTTGCTCGTGAGAGGTATGCGTGATTAGAGGAAAACGGCATTCATTGGTTGTTTTATTTGTTGTTTTTAAACAGAGACTCTTTCTGGTTAACCACCGATTCGTCTTTTTCTCGGGCTATGCAAAGGCCGACATGAATTGCTTTTTTTGTTTTATTCAAGGTAGGATTTCTGAATGCGACGTCAGTTAAAGAATGTCCCGTCCTGACTACAAGTGAGTAATGAATCCTTTCGGGCAAGTTGAGCTAAAGGTCGCCGGTTGCATAGCGTGCGTCTTAATAAAACAGGAACAAGAATGAAAGAAGAATAAAAGAAAGTTTGTTTTAAAGAGATTCAATAAACAACAGAAGTGTCCATGATAAATTAATCATATAAAAATAATTATCAGAACACACAGGAAACAATCAAAACGCAAACAACAAGATAAACACGCGGACTCACACTGAAATTGTAGTTCTTTCAAATCGGGTATCCCTACACACAATGAACAGTGCTCAAGCCATTTATTTTAGATTTTAAAAATCACTTTCATTTTAGTCCTTTTTTCTCCGCGGACCGATAATAGAATTCTACCACAAGAGCTAAAGTAATGGACCAATCGAATCGTTAAAGAGATAGATTAATAGATCAATAGAATCGGTCTGAACCACAAAGATGTTGAATAATAAAACAATGGAATCGTTGTGAACCACAAAGAGGGAGAATAATGGACCAATCGAATCATTCTGGACCATACAGAATTAGAATAAGAGATCAATCGAATCGTTGTGAGTTCATTGTTTTATTCTGTAATGCGATGATTTACATAATGGACCAACATTTGCATTGGAAAATATGCAACTTTTAAAGAAAGTAAACTCAAAGAAATTGTTGAGAACAACCCAGACCCAGTTACAGGGACAGAACGTCTAACAACTTTATGGGACTTTACTATACATAAAGAATCACGCAGACACCGTGATAATAGACTACAAAAAGAGGATATGCCTTTTTTTTTATATAGTACTCCGTGCAGATTGTAATGTATCTTTGTGGATCTTCAAAAAATATCAAAATTGGAACGACAATTCCTTGCATCCATTTACCCACAAAATACCCTTGGGAGAGGAATTAATCCATCTCTTTCCGCCATTTATAGGGTGAATAATAGAATATATTGGGTTCTATAGCCTTGGTTGGCAACCAGTTTACCGCAGAAAGTATTGGTAACCTACTGTGAGATAATCCTCTGCCCAGTCAATCATGTCTCTTAAGCCTGTATCATGTATGGCACATACATTTGTTGAAAGAAAAAGGTATTAGCAGCAATGAAGAAATAAAACTTATTTGGCAATAAATGACCCGCCGAGGTTGATATGCCACAAAAACAACCCACCAACGTTTTATATACAAATTTACATAAAAAAAATCAACGAAAATTCATTTTTAATGATTTATCTTTTATAGATTTCAGATTATTTTCCTGTTTCCGCTATATAATCTTATATTAATTATGTCTTGTCAAATTGTTTTACTCAAAAAATAACATTTTTATTATGTCAATAAACTTGTAGTGGATGGTATATTGTCCTGCAAATTGATAGTGAATTACGAAAGAAAAAATAGAAGGCTGAATTGAAAAGACAAACATATCTAAACTTATTTAGAAATGGAACTTTGTCTGTGTGTGTGTGTGTGTGTGAGAGAGAGAGAGTGTGTGTGTGTGTATGTGTGTGTGTGTCCATTACCTATAGACTCCGAAACGGCTGAACCGATTTTCTTGAAAATTTACACAGTTGTACTATAAGCCTCTGCGAGTGTTCTTAGTTTGTGTGTGTGTCTGTTTATCTGTCTGTATGTCATCTATACAAATCCACAATTTTTTATCCGATTCTCACCAAACTTCACAAATATACTTTAGGCTGAGTCTGAGCTCCAGGATCATGGATCAGTTTTAAAGCTTTTTTTACACCCGAGCAACGCCGGGCTATACTGCTAGTTTTCGATAAAAAATACATCGACAAAAAGGTTTCAGTGAAATAAGTGAAGGATATAACTGCCTGTTCAAGTAGAGGATTAGAACTGCGCAATCCTGGAAAAGAGGTTTTGTTGGCGCTGAAGAACGTTGTCCCGAAAAGAAATGTTTTGAGGTCGCTGAAGAGAATTATCCTAGAAGTACAGCTACTTAGTCACTGAAGAACGTTCTTCTGAAAAGATCAGTATTAAAGTCGTTGAAAAGCGTTGTTCTGAAAAATACTGCTTTGCAGTAGCTGAAGAGAGTTGTATTGAAAAAGAATGTCTTTTAGTCGCTACAGAGCGCTGTCCTGAAAAGTCACTGTATAGCGTTGTTGCGAAAAGGACTGCATTGAAGTCACTAAAGAGAATTGTTCTAAAGAGGTGGGGTTTTGTAGATGCAGAAAAGAGTTGATCTGAAAAGGACAGTTCTGTAGCCGGTGTAAAGGTTGTCCTAAAAAAGAGGTTTCTGGACACTGAAAATATTAAAGGAGTTGACCGGAAAGGAGAGTTATGTCGTCGCTGAAGAACGTTGCTTTGAAACGGACGGCTTTGAAGTTACTGAAGAATGTTGTCTTGAAAGAGTCACTTCTGTAGTTGTTTAAGAAAGTTGTAAAAATGATAGATTTGTTGTCGCTGAAAAGCGTTGTTCTAAAAATTAGTTTTGTAATCGTAAAGAGAGTGTTATAAAAGGACGGTTTTGTGGGCGCTAAAGTGCGTATTTCTGAAAAGATAGATTAATACGTCAATCGAATCAATTGAGGTGGATGATAAGCATTGTGCTGAAAAGAACAGTTGTGCAGTAGTTGAAATTAGTTGCTTTGAAAAAGACAGTTTATTAATCGTTGAAGAAAGTTATTCCGAAAAGACCAGCCTTGAAGTCGCTGAAAAGCGTTGTCCTGAAGATGATAGTTTTGTAGTTGTAAAAAGGGTTTTTTTTTCTGAAAGGGATAGCTTTGAGGTCGCTGAAAAGCTTTGTCCAGAAAAAAGTGTTTTTGTAGGCGAAAAAGAGAGTTGTCTTGAAAAGCATTTTTTTTTAGTCACTGAAGAGCGTTGTTCTGAAAAGGACAGCATTCTTAAACGAAACTGTATAACCAATAAAATGTAAACGAAAATTCTACTCCAACAGCTTCTTTTCTCGCACCTCTTGCCTGTAGAATTTCCTTCCATTTACTTGCTTACCCGACAGCTACCATCTCCACGAATTTAAATGTAATGTCAATAGTCATCACCTACCTCACTGACTTGCATCCTCTCTCTCTCATGCTTCTTTCTTCGTCCACTCAAGTCTCATCAGTATTCTCATCTTTTTCTTACCTTCATCCTGACACCCCTGTGTTATATATCGACAAACAACAAACACGCATATATATAAAAATATGAAGTTATATTTTTATTAATGACGATGAACCGTGTAGAATAGGGAACAGAGAATTGAGAGAGCGCGCTTCTAATGGGTTGACGGGAGTGTAGTCTTATCTGTTGTGTCTCTCTTCACCGGCCGATCTCTGTTGCTCTCTGTTGGCGAATCCGTGTGCCGAGGTCTTTTTATAATCTTCCAGAACCGGGACTTTTTCTTCCGGTTTTGCCTCGCCCACGCACGCCCACGTAATTCTCAGAGACACCTGTTCTGTTTGCCTCTGTAGTTATTTCCGCTGCTGCCGGAAATAAGGTCAAACGACATCCGTTCCTTTCAACGACCGGAAACACCCTCGCTTGCATCAGCCTTCCTCGGGTGGGGCCAGATTGTTATATTACATTCCTCGCCCTCCCATTTTCCAAAATGTTCACCTAAGAACATTTTAAGCGCAACACCCTCACACTCCTCCCCATGCCACACAAGCCCGACAATTGTATAAAACATGTGCACGCCAAAACAACAAAACATGTGCATGCCGAAACAAAAAAAACAACAAAAAAATATATAGGGGAGCCTACATCGGTAACCCAACAATGTTCGTGTCCATCGTGAAAATTGTTCTACCAGCTCGATGTTTCATTGTTCCTTTTTTTTTTTTTAATATCCATTTTCATAGAATTGGGCAAAGTTCTTAAAAATGTTCATTTTCTTTCTCGACTCTGTCCATAAGCGTAGACGCATCGATGCACGACCACATGATCATAGGCGGTAACCGCGCCCCAGTTTCTAAACTGACATCGAGTAAATGACCTTTGACCAACACCATGCGTGTTTCTGCTCGAGTTTATTGTTACACATGTAACTTCATTTAATTTAATTTAATTTCAAACATACTATGTTTGAACACAGAAAAATGGCCATTATCTGCAGTACATATCATTCATAGTCTGACCGAGAAATGTTCAATAGAAAATGAAGAAAATTACCCTGATTCCAACGTTAATCCGCATGCAATTTACTTGTGGAGGATTAGAGGTTTCATCTATATTAATTTAGTCTAAAAAAATGGACCCGTGACTCGTAGTTCCTTAGTTTGTACAATGTTTTCTATTCCTTGAACTACTTCCTCTGGATTCGAATCCAAGCATATCTGATTTGTTGACATCTCTCTGTTTAACGCAGAGACATTTGAGTGTTGAACACCCGTTGACCCCGGAGTACAATTCACAACGGATAACTCCCTTTCCTTTCCCGAAGCACTGTTGCTTCTTTCACACTTAAAAATCCGCTTCCTAGCTATTATTCCAAGGATTATCATAACGCCGACTATGCCAGCAATGACTCCTATCGTCAACTTCTTCGGGAGTTCTTCATATCCTTCACTAAATCTTTCCATATCTATCTGTTCCAAGGTATTTACTAGTTTGCGGATAGGAATCTCCTCCATATCGCGCAATTCTACCGGCATGGTGTACACTGAAAAATTGGGAAATTTCTGCGTAATTGGGGACCAAACCACTGAACCAGAGACGTATAATTTACTTTATGCTTTAGATACTATTAATAATTTTCCACGTTTGTATCTTCCTAACTATTTCACTTAAACTACCGTTAATCCTCCCACTGCTTCTTTCCCAATCCTATAGCATATCAGCCAATAAGTCTACAAGACTTTTCAGTTGTTCTTTCTTTTTGTTCCGATCAACTGTGGAATCTGCAGGTCTATCCGTGTCAATATAAAGTTTTCAGAAATTAATATATCTTCAAAAGATATTTCCCAAGTCACATAAATGAAAATACGCAGAGGATGTTGAATTGATGGGAACCTGCACAAAAGCATAATTCACAAACATAGAAATGTAAATCATTTTGTAGTGTACAGTCATTGAAAAGAAATCCAAAAAAAAAAGAAAACCTAACACTGCACAAACCAAAGAAAACATTGTTATCAACAAGTTAATCCAATTATCCACTTTAAAGAGTAGAAGAAACTTCCTTTACATGATTTTACATTTCAATTACTCAATAAAAGTAAGATTAATTAAGCAACATACCAGTAAACTCACTTCACATATATGGTAAAATATTAACAAAAAAAATAAATCATTAACTCAGATGTTTTATACTTACAGATAGGTAAATATCTCAACTTTATTCCTCCCGTCAACCCCAACCTATGCGCTCTCCGCTAGGCGTACTACTCTCTGCATGTAGTCATGCACCCCCTCCGTTCTACCCTTAATGTGTTCGACACCGAACAATCCACATTTCTCAATTCTAGGGTCAGATCGGCAAAAGTATGCTGTTCCATTTTTTTTTTCTAACTAGACTTATTATAAACAAGAGCAGAAACACATACACTATCAAATCAAAGAGTCACCTACCTTGGCTGATGTCTATAGTCGTGCGGCTGCTTCTATTTTCGTCTTCTTTTTTCTTTCTATCTGGTAGTTTTAAGTCCGTTGAATTTCAATCGTCGCCGTGGCAACCAGCTCGCATCTAACTGTTTTGTTGTCTCAAAACAGCAAGTCACTAGGCACCAATTATGCGTCTGTTATATATCGACAAACAACAAACACGCATATATATAAAAATATGAAGTTATATTTTTATTAATGACGATGAACCGTGTAGAATAGGGAACAGAGAATTGAGAGAGCGCGCTTCGAATGGGTTGACGGGAGTGTAGTCTTATCTGTTGTGTCTCTCTTCACCGGCCGATCTCTGTTGCTCTCTGTTGGCGAATCCGTGTGCCGAGGTCTTTTTATAATCTTCCAGAACCGGGACTTTTTCTTCCGGTTTTGCCTCGCCCACGCACGCCCACGTAATTCTCAGAGACACCTGTTCTGTTTGCCTCTGTAGTTATTTCCGCTGCTGCCGGAAATATGGTCAAACGACATCCGTTCCTTTCAACGACCGGAAACACCCTCGCTTGCATCAGCCTTCCTCGGGTGGGGCCAGATTGTTATATTACACCTGTAACCTGTCACTCTTTCTCATAACTTTCCTTCTATATAAGCCCCTGCAAAACAGTGACAGTAAAATACCTTGCTTGGGGCGATATTATTATAAAAAATGTGTGTATGTATATGTGTGTATGCATAAGTATAGATAGATGAATATATGAACAGATTTAGATAGATAGATAGATAGATAGATAGATAGATAGATAGATATGAAGAGAAGTTGATAATAAAACAGACACATAGACACATATGAAGAGTCTTAGATATGAACACACACACACACACACACACACACACACACACACACACACACACACACATATATATATATATATATGTAATCTCCTATCTTACTAACCTGCAACCTCTCTCTCATGCTTCTTTCTCCGTCCACTCCACTCTCATCAGTATTCTCATCCTTCTCTTACCCACTTCCTTACACCCCCTATAACTTGTCACTCTTTCTCATAACTTTCCCCCTATGTAACCCCCTGCAAAACAGTGGCAGTAAAAGGCCTTGCTTGGGACGATATGATTATAAAAGAAAATATGTGTGTATATATGTGTGTATGTTTACATACAGATAGATGAAAGATATGAACAGACTTAGATAGATAGACATGAACAGAAGTTGATATTAAAAGAGATAGACACATGTGAACAGACTTAGATATGAACATATATATATATATATATATGGGTGTGTGTGTGTGTGTGTGTGTGTGTGTAATCTCCTATCCCACTAACGTGCATCCTCTCTCGTTCCTTCGTCCAATTAAATCTCATCAGTATACTCAACCTTCTCTTACCCACTTCCTGACACCGCCTATAACCTGTCATTCTTTCTCATAACTTTGCTCCTATGTAACTCCCTGCAAAACATTTGCCTTGCTTGGACCGATATGATTATAAAAAAAATGTTTCTATACTATTATAATGTGGATATAAAGTGGAGGATCAATTCTACACTACAATCAATATATGAATTGATCCCTCACTTTATGGCCATATCCATCTTTCTCTTACTCACTACCTGACACCCCTATATGACCTGTCACTCTTTCTCATAACTTTCCTCCGATGTAACCCCCTGCAACCTATTGGCAGTAAAATGCCTTGCTTTGGGCGATATGATTATAAAACAATTTGCACTGTTCTTCTTTAATCTCTGTTCGCGCGCACTATTCATCAGAATTCGAAGTATGATTTTTATGTGACTCATAAAGCTGATTGTTTGGTGGAGTTCACATTATATTGCGCCGCCTTGCTTCTTAGGCAGTGCTATGAAAATCGATCTGCTTAGGTCTTCCAGTATCTCACCACTGTTGTAGCCTTCATTTATTATTTGTGTAATTTTGTCTACACCCAAAATCGTTTATTTCTGTGCATTTGTCGCTGAGCTGTTCCTCCTTTGAATGTCTGCATCTGCTCCTTATTTCTTTGTGCGATTTTCGGTTTTCCATTCCATGTGTTGGCTTTGTTTTCTGTCTCTTTTGCATCATGTCGAGAATCTCATGTGTGATTCATCTATCTTTTTATTCTGTGTCTGTTTCTTCTTTTGGGACGATGTCGTTTGCTGATGTCACTATCACTTTCGTCAGTGCGTCGCATTTGGAGTTCCCCTTTCCAATTTTTCCCTCCTGTTTGTTTTCCACACTATCCATGTATTTTTCATTCAGGTTAAGTTCGTTCACGAGTCTGCTGTATTGCAGTCTGGATACTGCACTAGGATTCTTTAATCTCCGAAGTTTCATCTTTAGTTGATATTGTGGCTACTTGTTGAGAAACCACCCAAAATAATAAATAACAAAAGCAGATATGAATATAGAAAATGTAAGTTATATTGAACAAAAATATACAAACTGGAACACGGGTTAGTCAATTCAGGAATACTAGGAATACTATTAGTAGAAATCAATATATACAGTCTTGTAGTGAAGAAGCAAGTCCGGATAATAAGTCTATATTCAAAACTTTCCAACAATATGCACCAACTTACTGACCAACTAACTTTTTACTAACTCTCTGACAATTACTCTTTATAACTGCTTTATAACTACTCCTCGGTCGTTCTCTGTATAAGCAGTTTATATGTACACATCAGGCGACTCCATTCTTATGTGTAAAAAAGAGTGATCCCAAACAGTTTACATATAACCAGGAGCAAATAGTTTCTACAGTCCGTACTTGTGTGATATTCATACATTCCAACTCACACATATATCTATATTTCAACACATATTTGTAAAATATTATTATGTTTAAAAATTAACTCTTACGCATTAAAACAACATGCATGTTTTCATCTGCGAGACACGCCATGTTAGCAGGCAGTGATTGGTTAATCTTGTCTGGTCATCCTGTGTTCACATGTTAAATATTATTTTTCTCCACGCATTCGGCGCTTCTTTTTAAGCAGGCACACACGTTTTAAAAGTCAGTGGGACCTCAGCCACCTTGGTAGTTGGGAACATGGTGTATTCTCAGTCACATACACATCCGCATTCGTTTGCAGACGGCAAACAGTGGCGTGAAGTGAATTTATTTCTTACACACACATGCATGTGCACACACATTTCCCAATATAAACTCCAATGGAATTTCAAGAAATGTATGTATTTTATTCTTTTCAGAAGCTTATTACAATCGATCTTTCATTGACTTTCTTCCAATGAACATTTAACTTTTCTTTACAGTCTAAGGGAGAAAATTTCTATTCACTTTGTTTCTCTCGGTTATTTGTTAATACATATTTATTCCATTTAGCCAACTGTCACATCTTTCCCTCTTCTTGGATATTTTGGCATTCAGGTGTGCCATGATAATGGAAATATTTTATTTTCAAGATATTTTATATTCACATTGTTACCTTAGAAAAACAGGCCATATTTTGTGTTTCATTTTCTGAATTTCCGACAGTTTTATCACAACTGAAGTTTTTATGCCTTTTTCAAAACTAATGTCCTAGTGGAATTCAGTGCAGAAGAAGTTTCCCTCTGTGAAGGTTTTTTTTCCATATTAGCAGTATAGCCCGGCGTTACTCGGGTGTAATGAAATCTTTAAAACTAATCCATGGCCCTTGAGCTCAGACTCTTTGGACATTTGCACGAAAGGCTAAAAAGCAATAGTTGTTTCCAGTTAAAGCGAAACCGTAGACTGAAAGAAAAATGAATGGATGTAAGTCAAATTGTGATTTCCCGGTATCGATATCAAAATCTTTTTCGTTATAAACTGAATTTTGAAGGCTAGATAAGTCCTCTGAGTAAATGGTATCATGGCTGAGACTAACAACTACTCCTTCTATAACCTGATTTTTTCGATTATCGATTTTCGATATTTATTGGGGGTACCTCGACATAAAACCAAGCTAAGAACACTCGCAGATACTTATAGTACAACTGTGTAAATTTTCAAGAAAATCAGTTCAGCCGTTTCGGAGTCTATAGGTAACGGACACACACACACACACACACACACACACACACACACACACACACACACACACACACAGATAAAGTTCCATTTATAAATAAGTTTATATATTCAATAATATTAATGATCATATTAACCTATTACTGCGTAATGTTTCCTTAAATATTACCTAGTATGCATATCTAGCTAGATTTACTTTTAGTAATCTGGATTCAAGTATTAGAAGCCGCACATCCCAAGCAAATTAAACAACGTGTATTAACGGACTAAATAGTTTCAGCATCATTTCTTAGCAGGAGTTAATAAAGCAAGCGTGAAGTGTACAGGTAGGAAAGAGAGAAATCATTGACACAGCAATTCATCAATTTACAGATGGTGAATATTGTAGAGTGTGTCATTCAAATGCAGGCATCGTTGACCTTTGACAAATTACTGTCGCTGGCGATAACTTAAGATACTGTATGTGTCATAAGACCTATCGAAACCACTTTAGTCTCAAATGAAACCCAACTAGAAGCCTGAACAGAATTTACAAAATCGATCAGTTTCTGTACAGAACATTTCTGCGATATGCTTTGCATGTCATTCTTAAGCCTAAAGAACCATTGCTGTCCACAGGAAAACTAAACACATTCAGCAAATTTTTCTGCTGTTTTGCTTAACGAGTGGACATTTTATTTGTTTAACGGCGTATCAACACCTCAATGGTTATGCTGAAGTTAATTTCTTTGAAAGCTTGAATATTTTTTCTTTTAAAAAATCATGTTTTTTCTTCTAATCTGTCCTTTCAGTTTTTGCCTCATTTTAGGTATTCACCTTTTCCTAACAGTAGGGACCCTAACAGTTGCTATCAGTTCAGTTCATCGTCATACCCAGGACGTTAATCAATCAGTCAGTTAAGTGCCATACGTGATACACGCTTGGGTGATCATGTCACGAAATAGACATGACTGACTGCACAGAAGATTATCCCTCAGTAAGTTGCCATTAGACTGGTTGCCACCTAAGGCGTTAGAACCCAGTATTTAACCCATAACTGAAGGAAAAAGACGGATTAATACCTTTCCAAAGGGTATTTGCGCGTAAGTGAATGCAAGAAATTCAACTAGAATTCGAACCCGGCTCCCCGATTTCTCGTTCCGACCGAAACATGATTGCCCAAGAGTGTATCACGTATGGCACTTAACTGACTGACTGACTGACGGACTGAATGACTGTCATATATAACCGAACTAACTACAACTTAGTATTATTTGCTGTCATTAGAAAATTGGAGATTGGAATGTGTGGATTTGTCAAAGAATAAAAGTATAGATTTTGCATCTTTGAATATAAATTAGAGAAAAAATTGACATGAATTGGTAGAAGTTAAAGTTCCAAGAGAAATAGTGTTCACCCTTTCTCATAAATTTCCTCCTATGTAACCCCCCTGCAAAGCAGTGGCAGTAAAATGCCTTGCTTGGGACGATATGATTATAAAAAAAATGTCTTCACTAATATAATGTGGATATAAAGTGGGGGATCAATTCTACATTAAAATCAATATATAAATTGATCCCCCACTTTATGGCCATAATCATTTTTCTATTACTCACTCCCTGACACCCTTATATAACCTGCTACTCTTTCTCATAACTTTCCTTCTATGTAACCTCTTTGCAAAATAGTGGCAATAAAGTGCCTTGCTTGTGGCGATAAGATTTAAAAACAAACTAAATCCTTGGAACAGAATTTTGTGATTGCAACTAAATATATTTTGAACTCAATTGTATGCCTTCATCTACTGGTAAAATGTGTTGCTGGTTTTTTGCTATAAAATGTTTTCTTAGTAATTTTGTTATAAATCAGTATTGTTGGTAATTTTACTATAAGTATGTATTTTCATACTTTCATAATGTTCTATTTTCGTTTTGGTTTCACTTTTTGCCCATAGCTGGTACCCAATCGGGTATTATGACACCAGATCAAGTTAAACCTGAGAACAACAGCAATTAAGAGGTCTTCCCACGTTCCTCAAAAACTCCAATCTCTCTATCAAAAAGCTTACTGCCGGATACAGTTTATCGTCTAACCAGAAATATGATAAGACAGCCATCGTAGATTTATGTATATTGCTAATATGCAAGGACTTAATATTAACTGTCAAGTGATCGGTTTATCAATGAAAACAACCGTTATGGAATTTCTGCTGTTGGCCTGGCTAGACACCAAGTATGATAAAAATCTGTGAAATGGCGAATTAAACTTTTCATGGCGCCAATGAAGATCTATGGAATGTAGAAATACTTGCTATCAACTACGATCTTCAAAGATTTTAATGCTTTGTTTGTTTTTTTACTTTAATCCTGTTCATATATTGTTCGAATCTGTTTTCCTCTCTGTAACGGCGATGCATCCTAGTAAGTTTATTGAGGGGAAAAGTTTACAAGAAAGAACATCCAGTAAGCTGAAAATAATCACTCAACATCATTGGATGATCTCCAGACATAGATGCTGCATCGTGTTTTCTTCTAGTTTGCTAGCTTAACGAAGGGTTTCAGCAGTAGTGTTTGGAAACCGGACACGCAGTACATTCTCTGTGTTGGACCAGGAAGTTTTTCCCGTCTGAAACCATCCTGCACATACATAAATCTACCATCCGCCCGTGCATTGAATACTGCTGCCATATCTGGTCGGGTGTTCCTGCTATCCACATAAGTGTCCTTGACAAAATCCAACAGAGAATCTGTAATGTGATTGATCCCGATTTGGCAGCTCGGATAGTGTC
This sequence comes from Ascarosepion bandense, assembly GCA_037127315.1. Taxonomy (NCBI): domain Eukaryota; kingdom Metazoa; phylum Mollusca; class Cephalopoda; order Sepiida; family Sepiidae; genus Ascarosepion; species Ascarosepion bandense. The sequence continues at coordinate 1,155,215 of JBBBDQ010001163.1, forward strand.
ACTTTCTCACCGGCGCAATGTGGCTTCCCTGTGTCCCTTCTACAAACACTTTCACGGCTTCTGCTCCGATAAACTTAGCTCACTGTTGTCTCCTATATATGAATTTACTCGAGCCACAAGAGTTGCAACTAGGTCCCATCCTTTTACTGTGAAACCAATAAAATGTAAACACAGCTTATTTTCTCGCACTTCACGCCTGTGTGTTGTCGAGTAGTTTTCGCACTCAAGTTATAATCGTTTACTTGCTTCCCTGACAGCTACAGTCTCTAAGAATTTAAATGTAAATTCAAATGTCATCTCCTATCACACTAATCTGCATCCTCTTTCTCATGCTCCTTTCTTTGTCAAACTCCACTCTCATCAGGGTTCTCGTCCTTCTCTTACCCACTTCCTAACACCCCCTGTAATCTGTCACTCTTTCTCATAACTTTCCTCCTTTGTAATCCCCTGAAAAACAGTGACAGTAAAATGCCTTGTTTGGGGTGATGTGATAATAAAAAAAATAATAATAATAAAAGCAAAAGGAAGCTATGTTATGGCGATAGGAAATCGACTGAAACTGAGAGACTAAGTCAGGACCGATAACCTCGTAAAGATTCTTCTTTGGACCCAGCGTTTTGCCTTCGGTTAAAAACATAATGCAGTGTCGAGGCGTGATAACGTAAGTCAAAATTGAGTCGTAATATCTTATGGTGGTCATACGCGACAAAGACGTGTCAGCCATCATTTATGTAGACCAAGCTGCACATTAGAATTCGGAGAAGTTTGGGAAAAAAAAAGAGGAGTGAGAAGTTGAGTCTGTATGGGCCTCGGTGATGCTTGTCAAATTGGCCTTGTGCGAAAAGTGACCAAAGTCCCCACAATTTAATATATCACAAGGTTGAAGGTGTGATGTTGGAATGTGGATGGATAAAATATTTTGTTTCTGCATTAAAGTAAAATTTTTATTAACAGAATAACAAAATTGTAAGAAGAAAAAGAAAAATTCCTAAAGAAAATGCATGTAGTTAATTGCTCAAAGAAAAATGTAAGTAAATAAATGTACCACAGAAATTCAGAGTTCGTGTGGCTTCCCTGTGTCTCTTCTACAAATAGTTTCACGGTTTCTGCTCCAATGAACTTAGCTCACTGTTGGGCCCTGCATATAAAGTTACTCTAGCCATAAGATTAGCAACTAGGTCCCACCCTTTTACTGTGAAACCAAAAAATGTAAACGCAAATTCTACTCTAATAGCTTCTTTTCTCGCACTTCACGCCTGTGGAATTCCCTTCCATTTTCTTGCTCCCCCGACAGCTACAATCTCCAAGAATTTAAATGTAAAGTCAATAGTCATATCCTATCTCACTAACTTGTATCCTCTTTCTCATGCTCTTTTCTCCGCCCACTCTTATCAGTATTCTCATCCTTCTCTTACCCACTTCCTGACACCCCACTATAACCTGTCACTCTTTCTCATAACTTTTCTCCTATGTAACCCCCTGCAAAACAGTGGCAGTAAAATGCCTTTAGAAGAAGTAGAACTAATGCATGTCAATGAGACACGACAAATTCGGCGTCTTGAAAATTTCAGATTAACTCTCCCATCTCGGACTGATTTGACCGGTCAAGTGACATGGTTTATGTACTGGATCTAAAATAGGATAGATATTGAATAGAATTTGTTTGTCTGTACGGGCCTCGGTTATTCTTGTAAAACTGACATTGTGCCAAACACTACCAATGTCCCCACAATTTAAAATATCAGAAGTATGAAGGATAAAATATTTCGTTTTTATATTAAAGTAAAATTTTCATTAACAGAATAACAAAATTGTAAGAAGAAAAATAAAAAGTTCATAAAGAAAATGCATGGAGTTAATTGTTCAAAGAGAAATGTAAGTATTTAAATGTTCCACAGAAATTACGAGTTCATAGTTGATAGTAGCAGAATGCGTGTAAGAAAAAGAAATGAAGAAGGTTGCTGTGTTCTTTTTCTTTTTATGGTCGGAGAAAAAGTGAAAATGAAAGTCAGGCAATAAAGGTGATTGTACTTATCGGAGTCAGTTGAAGTATCTTGTTTTCTTTGACGGTGTGTGGGTGAAGACGAAGAAAGGAAAATTGGAAGGAGAGGAAAAACGAATGAGTGATGCGCCCTTATGTCTTCTTGAAATTTATTCTTTACATTGTGTCGAGGTCCTTCAGATTCGCTCAAATGTCGGACTGATCTAACCGGTCAAGTGACATGGTACTTGAAGTACTGAAATTTACCACGTGACTGGATCAAAACGACATTTTCTAGGTGATAAAAAAAATTAACCTAGGTCATAGATCAATTTGATATTTTCCATCAGAATATAGCATCTTAATTCACACCGACTTATGAACTTTGTCTTGGTCTGGGTTTTTTCAAAATGTTTTTAGTCGTTTTGATCCATTTTTGCGGGTCTGCAATTTTACTTTTTTGAGTTAATTGTTAGATGATATTGGATTTGTATCCTAGAAGTAATACTTAATCCGATTTTGAAGTTATCCGAAATGTGAGATAGTAGAAGGCGTACAAAAAAAAAATGTTGCTGTGGAAGGCTAGGGGTGAAAAATCCGTACTACCTCCGTTCACTGTCGATATTCAGATTAATTGAATATTTCTGTGAGCTTTTTTCCCCATTTTTTTTCACACGCACGCACAAACACAGATACAGCTTCAAATCTGAATTCGTTTAATTACAATGAGACTTATGTTTTATATTTAGCCTACAGGCCGTCTCATTTTATGAAGATGATTATTTTGAGTGACCGTCTATTGAAAAATTAAGAACTGGCAAATAAAAGTGAGACTTGAAAACAAAAAATAAGTATAAAGCAAAAAACATGGAGACCATTTACGCTAAACATTTGAAATTTTATCTGTAATTTGTTTTTTTATTTTTAGTTAAAGTCGGTTTCGACGGAGAATTTTGCGAAAGAGCAATCAAAGTAAGGCAAATCTCCAGGGTGAGCAAAGGTCAGTTTTGGAGAAGGTGAGTGTGAAAATTTACTGAGTTTTCGCTGATTAGACTTTTGTTCTTAAGATTTATCTACAAGTTTGCTTGTTTTCTTTATCTATCTATCTATCTATCTATCTATCTATCTATCTATCTATCTATCTATCTATCTATCTATCTATTTCAGCGTCTTCTTATCTTATCTATCTATCTATCTATCTATCTATCTATCTATCTATCTATCTATCTAAAACTTTTAGTTACCTATCTATATATTTCTGTCTTTTCATTATGTATCTTTTTCTTTCTTTTCATAATGTGTGTATGTATGTATGTATTTATATCGAGTGATTAGAGCATTCTCTTTCTGGCCATGAAGCCTGGGTTCGAATCTCACCATGGTCGATTTATCAGGCAGGTGATTTCTTGATATGATCTGTCTTGGAGGAGGTGATTGCAGAGTGCGTCACCTTTGGAAAGTTGCTGAAAACCATACCATGGATTGACTGAAGCTTTGTAAGTAAAATTGGGCAGACGGCTTTCTTTTGAGAAGCTGTCGATGGTTGGGCTACCTCGAAGTGGTAACCGAGGGTTTGAGCGTCCTGGCCTTTTTCAGACTGTTGTTCATGCTAGATAAAACACTCTCTCCCAAAAACTGTAACTAAGATCCGTTCAGCATAGTCGCAGTATAAACACAAGTGTGCCTGAGCAGGTGTCTACAACAAAGATTAGCTAGCCTACCCGGTACACGGGTGTTTCCGTATTCGTGTGACTAACCATTATTATCTTTCTATCTCTTTTATTATTTATCTATTTTTTATAATCGTTTCACCCCACGAAAGGTGCGCAGGGAAAAGCAAAAAACGGCTTAGGAGATGTTTAAGAGAGAGCTGGGAATGAAAGAGATACACAATGGCAATTGACGTTGCACTGAAATCTTTGGAGATTGTAACAAGAATGAAGGAGTTCCACAAGTGGGAAGTGCGAGAAAAGAAACTCTTAGAGAAGAAATGGCGGTTACATTTACCTATTTTGACGGTAAAAGGGTGGAACCTAATTGCCAATCTAGTTGTACAAGTAAATTCATGTGTGCAAGGTACTAGGGAGGGAATAATGCTCGTCAGAGCAGAAGCTGTGAAAGTACTTGAAAAAAAGACAGACGGAAGCAAGGTCCCGTCGTGAGAAAATGACTAAAGGCGAGCATCTAAAACGCTACCGATTACATTGTAGATCCTCCTTTAGACTTTTTGAGAACCAATAAATGAATAGCATGAACACCCGATCAAATATGGCAATAGCACGGACTAATGGTAAATGTACAAATGTGCAAGATGAATCCTGACGAGAAAAAACTTCCTGGCTCGTCCCAGCAACCCAACCTTCTTAGCAGTAGATGTTGTTGGTTGGTTGGTTGCTTTGTTTTATGGCATATCAACCTCGGCGGGTCATTTATTGCCAACTAAATTTTTTTATTTATTGCTGGTAATACCTTTTTCTTTCAACAATTTATTGTTGCATTTTTTTATATAAGTTTTGTGTCTAGTAATACTTTTTTCTTTTCGAGTATCAAGATTCATTAGGATTTGTTTTTAAGGGCAGGGTCGCCAAGTCCTACCTTTGTTATTTAACCCAAAACTGGAATATGGCAATAGAACGGACTAATGGTAAATTTACAAATGTGAGAGATGAATTCTGACGAGAAAACACTTCCTGACTCGTCCCAGTAACCCAACCTTCTTAGCAGTAGATGTTGTTGGTTGGTTGGTTGTTTTGTTTTATGGCATATCAACCTCGGCGGGTCATTTATTGCCAACTAAATTTTATTTATTTATTGCTGGTAATACCTTTTTCTTTCAACAATTTATTGTTGCATTTTTTATATAAGTTTTGTGTCTCGTAATACTTTTTTCTTTTCGGGTATCAAGATTCATTGGGATTTGTTTTTAAGCTAGCTCAGTTTTTATTATCCATTTGCTAATCTAAATTCATTAATTTGTCTGTGGCATTTTATTAATTTCGGTGTGTCAGTTATATATATATATCTATATCCACGTCTAAAATTGCCATTACTTTCGCAATAACATGTCTTTATGCATGTCACACTACCTTATGCTCATACATACTTATACTTAATATTGTTCTCACGTGTTCGAAGTCTGAGTTTGATCAAACCATTTATAGTTTTGCTGCTATTATAGTGTAAAAATGCAGGCTCCGTTAGCTGTGTACACCAAGGTGGATCAAAGAGTAGTAATCTAAATCTTCATAGAAGATGTTGTTTCATTAATGATAATAAGCCGGTTCGAAGTTACCCTCTCTCCAGATTGCAGAATCTGCTTGCCAGAAGTGGAGGTTGTGTGTGACACTTGTCCATCATTTTTTAAACTTCTTGATCCACTCATACGCACTTCTACGCAGTTGTGCACTGTCTATATTAGTCAGTTAAGTGTCATACATGATACACGCTTTGGGAGAACATTTCTTGAAAGAGACATGACTGACTGGGCAGAAGATTATCCCGAAGTAGGTTACCATTACTTTCTGCGGTAGACTGGTTGCCAATCAAATCTATAGAACCTAATATATCCTGCTATTCAACCCATAGCTCTAGGAAGAAGAGATGAATTATATTGTTATAATAATAAATAGTAATAAGTGGGGGATCAGTTTACTACTTTGTGACAATATAAAACAGATCCCCCATTTTATGCCCAGTAGAATGTCTGATTATGCTTCTAACTATTGTATTCAGTCAATTAAGTGCCATACGTGAAACACGCTTGGGCGATCATTTCTTGAAAGAGACATGACTGACTGGGCAGAAGATCATCCCGTAGTAGGTTGCCATTGCTTTCTGCGGTTGCCAGCCAAGGTTTATAGAACCCAATCTGTTCTGTTATTTAACCCATGACTGGAGAGAAGAGACGGATTACTACCTTTCCCAAGGGTATTTGTGTGTAAGTGTTATGTTGTGCGTGACAGAATTATTGAGTAAATAAATACCAACAACGGAAATATAGTAAATGTATATATTACAAGGAGAAATAGTATTTACAAAAGAGGCTTCTTAGTAGCATACAGGAACAAGGGTTTAGTAGCATGTATCGTCGTAAGACGTAGAGTCTGATGATAGTACACTTCCGGTTCACTACGGGAAATACACGACTGACTTGTTAATCGGCTGGCTCGTTCTCGAAACTGGTTACTCGTTACTGATCCCCGAGGTCTTCCCACTACTACTTTATGTAGTGATTGGAATAGTCCATTATTGTAGAACACAGGTGGAAAGCGCCTCAACAGTAAGTGATTGCAAGAGATTTAACTGGAATTCGGACTCAGCTCCCCGATTTGTCGTTCTGAGTTGATATCCATTGCACCATAACTGTATTTTATTAAAAAATCTCTTATAAGTTTCAGTCAAGACTACAGAAATCGGACAACTGCTTTTTGTTCCTCTTGGGTGCATACTGCTAACGGAGCGACTATGCTTATATTGTAATAGAAGCAACAGAACTGGCGAGATTAATTTCAAACATAAAGAGCTTGAGTAAGTGGATGGCGGAACAGGATTTAAGAGAAATAACACAAAGACAAAATTTATCAACAGCAACAATTTGTGAAGAGTCATGACCGCCTACGTCCCAAAAGGAACGGAACATGAAGAACTTCTGTTCTTGTAAATAACAAACCTCAGCAGTTTTTTTTGTTTAACTTTAATCATTAATCAATTAGCAGAAAAGAATACGTGTTTGTTGACGCACAATAACACAATGGCGATTGTGCAAAGATTTCAGTTTTCATTTTGGTTAAATTCGTTTTGCATTTCCGTAAGAAAAAGAAAATAAAAAGAAAAGGATTCTTTTCAAAAATATCGTTTGAACAATTTCTGTTTGGTTCTAGTTAAGCCCTTCCAAGCATGGACATTGCTACAACGCTCTTACAGAACAAAGGAAGAAAACAAAGCCTATTACTATTTAATGAAAGCAAGTATCATTTCAGTGTTCGGTTCCATGCAATACTTAGACCAATAAATAAAAATTGCTTCTCACAAAAATATGAACAAGAAACAACCAAATGAAATTATTTCAAACGATTAAAACAACACACTTTTGTCTTTGTCTTGTTGACCTTTACATATAGGCCATTGGGTAAGTAAATACTTACGTGAACACTGAATGACCATGTGTGTGTGTGGGTGTGAATACTTATCACCAGTATCTGTACAAATGTTTCCCGCAATTTTGGGGAGTTATTTTCATTATTCTACACATCCCGTCGGTGGGAAAGTGACTGAATGTGAGCTTCAAAAGCGGTACCGATTATATTGCAGATCCTCCTTTGGATTTTTCGAGGACCCCGAGAGAAATACCAGGAACACCCGAACAGATATGGCAATATTACGGACTAATGGTAGATTTACAAATGTGAAAGTTGAATTCTGACGAGAAAAAACTTCCTGGCTCTGCCCAGCAACCCAACCTTCTTAGCAGTAGATATAGCTATTGATTCGATGTATTCATTCCACTGGAGATCGGCTAAGAGAGTGAGGCCGAGGAGGCACAGTGTATTGCATTCAGGAAGTCTAGTGGAATCTATACTATGGAAAGAGGTTAAAGGAGAGCAGCTTCGTTTTGGAAGCATTAAAATTTACGAGCCATTTCTTATCCTAATCCATCAGAGATTGGAGGTCCTTTCCAAGAGCAGAAGCGAGGTAACTTTGTTAACTCTAGAAGATTTTTTATTGAGACGGGTGTAGATGGTGGTGTCATCTGCATAGATACCTACTAATTTCCCAACTAATATCTTCATCTTTTTCTTCTTATTAGTCAAATGTTTTCAGTTGTCTCAATTTCTGAGATGAAAGGTTTTCAATATTTCACACATTTTATTGACTAATATTTTTTTATTGCCCAATATTTAGCCTAATGCTTTCTGTTGTTTGAGATTCTGAAAGATGGATTTTTAATATCTCACACATTTTCTTTAATATTTTCATCTTTTTCTTCTTATTTAGCCTACTGCTTTCTGTTGTCTGAAGTACCGAAATGATAGATTTTCAATATTCCATACATTTTCTTGCGGAATATCTTCTACTGCTTTCTGTTGTCTGAAGTACTGAAATGATAGATTTTCAATATTCCACACATTTTCTTGCGGAATATCTTCATCTTTTTCTTCTAATTCAGTCTAATGCTTTCATCTATCTGACGTTCTCAGATGAAGAATTTTAAGTAATCCTCCCATTTGCTTCATTGATATTTCTAAGTTTTCTTTCTTTTTAACGGACTGTTTTCAAATGTGGCAAAATAGAAAAATGCTACAATCAAATATCTAGTGATTCTTTCAAAAAGAATCAATATTTGTAGGAAAATATCTAACAGCTATTAAGGTTTATCTCAAATTAATTTAACACTGTTAGTCATAACGTTCTTTGTTGGCATTTATAAGCTAAGAATAGAATATTGTTTGAAGCAGCTATTAATCATTATTTCACTCTTTTATTAAATTTACGTAAAATTACTCTGTAAGAAACTGCACAATCGATATTACAAAAGCCATTAATAACTCTTACCAGAACGTCGTACTGTGTTCAATGATATTTTGCAGAAAATAAATGTCATCCTAGTAAAGGAAATCTCGCTATTTCTTGTTATTGTACCAAGAACACAATCTTTGGTAAATAAAGAAAAGATACCGATCAACCCCTAAATTTCTGTTTGTCGAAATTAACGGGAGTTCTCTCAGTTCTCTTTGAATGTTTCACAACTCAAGTGCGATCCGTGCGTAAGACCCAGCGTTAAAGATGGTGGCAAAATTGGCGGTTTTTCATCACACTCTCGTAAGTACCTGGCTCACTCAGCACCGCTTCTGGTCAAACGTGTGGTATTATTCGTCGCGCAGAAATACCAACCAAAATCAAATTCACGTGAATTGCCTCGTCGAACACTCGTTGATTCACGGCTGTCTCCGCCAGCCACTGTCATCATGTGGGCGGGGAGGGGAGAAAATAGCGAGAGCGAAAATGACTATTCCAAGGCTTGGATGCGAGCAGGTGCCGATGACGAGATAAAAAATCAACACCTGAACTATGTATATCTTGTTACACCTTCTGATGTTTGTACGTGAAACCGTTTTTCAGGGGAGTAATTTTTCTCTGGACAATCTCATCAAAGATGACGGAAAGACTTTAAGGAACCGAAATGTGGTTCTTCAGACGAATGCTGAGGATACCGTGGACCGAATATGTGAGCAATGACAAGGTTTCTAAAAGAATTTGAAATGAAAAAGAAATTGATATTTAACATTAGAAAATGAATGGAAAATTTTCTGGGACATGTAATAAAAAAGAAGGACTTGGAGAATCTAATACTCACAGGACATATAGATAGAAAGAGAGACTAGTTAAAGCAGCACGTGACATATTTGACGAACATGGGCGTATGAATGGCAGAACAGTGATTGGGGGGGGGGTAAAATGTGAAAGGGTGTTAAGAGCTACAAAGAGTAGGGAGATGTGGAGGGCTGTGATCATCTACGTACTGAAGAGACACAGCACACGAAGAATAAGAAGAATTTAAAAAGAATAATATATTTATAATGGAATATATTTCTCTCTGTAACATTTTGTTCTGGGGAAACAGCTATTCCTCAGATAATGGACTATCCTTCCTATATTAATAAGAGTTAACAGGAAGTTCTAGCGAAGTTCTTGGGAAGTTCATAGAAGTTCTTTAGAGTTCTATTAGATTTCAATAGAACTATTAGGCAGTTGATATTAGTCGGTAGTTAGCCGAATACGAAGGAGTCAGCTTTCAGTTGAAGATTACCAAGTTCCTAACATTTTGGGTGCGTTAAGTCGATTAGCAACCGACATAGCACGATTATAACCTTCAGGGCGAAAACTACTTCACAACACATTTGTATTCGGGTGGAAAACGATCTCGGCTCTCTTCCTTCCTTTTTCGCTCTCTCCTGCACTTAGTTCTTTATCATAGTTATTTCCCATTTTACTTTGGATATTATATTCGATTAAGTTGTATACTCGCTGCTTTTCACTACTTCTCCCGCATTCTCAGTATTAAGTTAAAACTAAAAACATCCAAGTTTGGATGTAAAAAGGGCCGAAAGCGTGCTGACGTTTTCCTGTTTAGAAAGTTTAGTGTAAACTATTTGCACATTGCCTGACAGCATCAACCGAATTTGTAATGAAGCTAAACCATAAACAGTTTCTGTTGTTTGGGGATTAATTGTAATGACGAATATAACATCCTAACTACTAATCATAAGTGTCAGTTCAAAATTAATTTGGAATACAAAAGCATACAACAATGTCCATCGACAAAGGCAGTCTTTTTTTTTTATACGCAATCGCTCTCTAAATCGTTAAAAATGATTTACAATGTACTCCAGCTACCATTTTGCGTTGAATATTTAATCGAAATGAGAAATCGGAGAGCCGAGTTCGAATTCCAATTGAATTCGTTTATACACTTAGGCACAAATAACCTTGGGAAAGATTACTCGGATGAACACTTCGCTATGGTACCTAGACCCTTTGAATTTAAGCCCACTGCGAGACGGGCATCGAGATCTCATCAACTTACAGTTGAGCTGGTTGGATGTAGTCGGAAGTTCTATGGTGAGAGTTTCTTTTCTCACACTTCTTGCTCGTGTAGAGGGAAGAAGCCCCTTACTAATTTATATTTACGAGTCGATTCGGCGTAACTTGTGTCATGGAATAGCACAGGAAATAAGGAAACACGAAAAGGCGAAAGTAACCAGAACAACAATATATTAACAAAGGTTACATAGAGTTGAAAGCATGAAATAACACAGGAAATAAGGAAACACAAAAAGGCGAAAGTAACCAGAAAAACAATATATTAACAAAGGTTACATAGAGTTGAAAGCATGAAATAACACAGGAAATAAGGAAACACGAAAAGGTGAAAGTAACCAGAACAACAATATATTAACAAAGGTTACATAGAGTTGAAAGCATGAAATAACACAGGAAATAAGGAAACACGAAAAGGTGAAAGTAACCAGAAAAACAATATATTAACAAAGGTTACATAGAGTTGAAAGCATGAAATAACACAGGAAATAAGGAAACACGAAAAGGTGAAAGTAACCAGAACAACAATATATTAACAAAGGTTACATAGAGTTGAAAGCATGAAATAACACAGGAAATAAGGAAACACGAAAAGGTGAAAGTAACCAGAACAACAATATATTAACAAAGGTTACATAGAGTTGAAAGCATGAAATAACACAGGAAATAAGGAAACACAAAAAGGCGAAAGTAACCAGAAAAACAATATATTAACAAAGGTTACATAGAGTTGAAAGCATGAAATAACACAGCAAATAAGGAAACACAAAAAGGCGAAAGTAACCAGAAAAACAATATATTAACAAAGGTTACATAGAGTTGAGAGCATGAAAGTAAGGAAAGAAAAATTCTTTCCCTTTGTCTGGACAGAAACATAAAACGTTCGGTAGAAAGCTGTTTTATGTAAAGTCCAGCTTGAATTAAAGTTAATATGCATAGTGTTAATGTCTGTTTCCAATTGGAGTTTTTTTAGTGTTGTGTGTGCATGCTGGTGAGAAATAAAAATTTGCGTCACTAATTGCTACCCGCAAATAGTGCGCGTGTGTTTGTGTGAGTTAGGAAAACATATCTGCTCTTGCCCGGGACAAAATCCTAACTAACGTAACACGTGAGGTTCCCCGCTTTTATCGGCATTCGTTTACGCGGGAACTAAGGTTACCACGTGAACACTGAATGACCATGTGTGTGTGTGGGTGTGAATGTATCAAACCCCACAAATACCCCGCTTAGATTGAAACAAATATTAAAAATACTTTTTTCAATATGTGCGTGAATATGTTGGTTTGATTACGTTGATGATGATGCTGATAGTAATAATATTAGTAGTCATGCCAAAATGACAGAAAAGGTTGGTTGCTGAAAAGACGGTGGGTGGCACCGACGTGGCTCATAGGTGTGGGAGGAGGTTGCTGGAACGTATGACTGTTTAGACTGATGGTTCGCCATATTGGATCCTCAAAAAGCACGTGGTGAAATGGAAGAGTGAGAAAAATTTTACGTTGACCAGTGTACATGTAGAGAAAAGTGGTTCTCACTTGAGTTGAAGTTTTTAAGGTGTCATTAATTACGAGTGAATTTTGTGGAAGTTAATTTTTTGGTCTTCTCTCGTTGGCTGAAGAGAAAAAGAGTCTGAAATGTAGCAGGATTTGCGACGATGTAACCCTGGGAAAATATTCTCGGTGGTTGATATGGCTGTTAAAAATCTTCTAATTTATTCCAATGCTCCACGTTGTGTTGCTTGCGTTTGTTAGAATTCCCGTGTTTGGCTGTGTGTGTGGATTTATGTTGGCGTTAGAAGAATTAACAGTTGGGAATAACTTTGATTTGCAAAGTCGTTGATTGAAGCTTGTGTTGATACCGAGTGTCGACGCGTGTTTGAGAGAACTAAAAAGATATCTGGGTTTAATGTCGAATTTTCTTTGGAGGTCTCAGTTCTCCAGTATAAATAATTCGTCTTGTCGATCTCTTTAGAGTTCTGGTTGAGTGACATTGCGTTGAATGCTGAAAGGCGTCTTTGAATAGACGTTGTGTTACTCTGTTTCTGGAAAACCTGGGAGAGAGAGATGACAGTTGTGCTGTCTAGTGTGCGATTGTAAAAATTCTGTGTGGGGTCGCCATCTTATGTAGAGTCCTGTGGAAAAGGTTGGGAGCTAACGACGTTGAATAGTATTTCTTGTTGATAGACGAAGAAGAAATGCTGAGTCCCATTTCCAACGATGCTGGACTGAATTACGTCGAATCGACCCACGTCGGGGTCACCATTTGTAGAGGGAAGAAGCCCCTTACTAATTCATATTTACGAGTCGACTCGGCGTAACTTGTGTCATGGAATAGCACAGGAAATAAGGAAACACGAAAAGGCGAAACCAACCAGAAAAACAATATATTAACAAAGGTTAGATAGGGTTGAGAGCATGCATAAAAGTAAGGAAAGAAAAGTTCTTTCCCTTTGACAGAAACATAAAATTTTCGGTAGAAAGTTATTTTATGTAAAGCCCAGTTTGAATTAAAGTTTATTAACTTTAATTCAAACTTTCTACCGAACATAGTGTTAATGTCTGTTTCCAATTGGAGTTTTTTTAGTGTTGTGTGTGCATGCTGGTGAGAAATAAAAAATTGCGCCACTAATTGCTACCCGCAATTAGTGCGCGTGTGTTTATGTGAGTTAGGGAAACATGTCTGCTCTTGCCAGGGACAAAATCCTAACTAACGTAAGACGTGAGGTTCCCCGCTTTTATCGGCATTCGTTTACGCGGGAACTAAGGTTATCACGTGAACACTGAATGACCATGTGTGTGTGTGGGTGTGAATGTATCAAACCCCACACTAGTGGAACTTAGGCGGCACCAGTGCTCTACGTTCATCGGAGCAGAAGCCATGAAACACAGAATCATATTTATCTACATTCCCACCTAGGCAGAATCTGGCGCAAGGCCTTTTTAATGTGAGGAATCTAGGCCCTAAGGACTGGACAAAAATTTATTGTCTAATATTTCTCAGCCAGAGTATTTATTTGCGGAGTATTTAGTTTCCTTCCCACTGAAGACAAAATGTTGCGCAAGAACTTTTTATGTGGGAAATCTGGGCCATATAGCTCGGGCAAAAATTCATTGTCTAATTTTACCTGGACGAGACTCTACCCTTCGGAGGATTCTCGACTGGATTACTCTCCGCCCGAAGGCAGAGTGTCCGACAAGGTAAGTGTTTGTACTAATGCACGACACACAACACGCTCCGATGTCTGTCTGTGTACTTTATATCCTAAACATTTATGGCCACGTGATCCAAACAGCAAATTTCCTTCAACGGTTATGTTTGTTGCCTGGAGATCCGTGTTGAAACAAACGTTTCAACACGGTATCGGCAGTTTATTCCAACATAACACAAATTTTCCAATTCTTCCTCCCTATTTATGTGACTCAGAAATTTCAGTTGCCACTCTCTGATGTTATATATAAATTTCCTTTTTGTTCCCACTCTGTTCAAAACATCATTATTGCTATAATCTTCGTTCCATGCTATTCTCATCATCTTTCTGTACAACAACATTTCTGTTGCTTCAAGTCTCTGTTACAGCATTCACTGCTGTACAACAGAACAGATACCAGATAACAGGTCAGTATTCTTTTTTTTTTTTTTAACGAAAACATTTTTTCTAGTTAGTTTTTGGAATACATTTTTAACCTTCCCAGTACGTCTTGGGATCTCAGTGTCGCAAATTCTGTTCTTTGTTAAAACACTTCCCAGATATTTAAAATCTGTACTTGTGTTATTTTCTTATCCCCGATTTTTAATTTTCATTTTGGGTCTAACATTTTGCTTATGGATGTGCGTTGTGGTGCGGTGGATATCGACACGGAACGAGAGATCGGGGTGCCAAGTTCGAATTCCAGTTGAATTCCTTGCATTCACTTACGCAGAAATACCTTTGGGAATGGTATTAATCCGTCTCTTACCTCCAGTTAGGGATTAAATAATAGGACAGACTGGGTTCTATAGCCATGGCTGGCAACCGGTCTTCCGCAGAAAGCATTGACAACCTACTGTGGGATAATCTTCTGCCCCAAAAAGTTATGTCTTTTTCGAGACATAATCACCCAAAGCGTGTATCACGTATGGCACTCAACTGACTGAATACGTCTTCGGATCTGAGTGTCGCACATTCTGTCCTTTGTTAGAACACTTCCCAGATATTTAAAATCTGTTATTTTAGTATTCCTGATTTTTAATTTTCGTTTTGGGTCTAACATTTGGCTTATAGCTATGCATACTGTCTCCATGTAGTTTATACTTAGTCTTTTCATCTCATTTTCCTTCACCATCTTTGTAGCTCAGGTTCTCATCTAAACAGTCATCACATATCTTAACAGCTGTCTAATTTAAATAAGAAAGACCACGTAACTCGAGCTAGATGAGTTCAGGTATACTTCGATAGTTGATTTGTTCATAGACCTTCGGAATTAAATCAATGAGCAAAGTCTTCCACACGGACATAATAGTGTATCGGCATGTGCTGATTAAACCAGTTATATTAACAACTAGCAGTATAGCCCGGCGTTGCTCGAGTGTAATGAAAGCTTTAAAACTAATCAATGGTCCTGGAGCTCAGACTCTTTGGACGTTGGCACGAAAAATGTAGGTTGTTGAACGGTTGATCTCAATGCCATAGAACTTACTAAAATGAAAGGATGTAAGTAAAATTTTGATTTCCGGTATCGATGTCAATTAAATTTTCCTTCGCAAACTAAATTTTAAAGGGTAAATAAGTCCTCTGAGTAAATGGTATCATGGCTGAGACTTAGAACTACAATTATACCTACTTAGAGCAAAACCGAAGCAAAAACCAAAATAAAAGGGCAGCAAACCTGATTTTCATCAGACCCGATAAGATGTCGGGATATCAATTTCTAATATCAGAGTCAAATAAATCATCCAAGGATAAACTAGCCTAAGTAAGTCCATAGAAACTTATCGTAACCATCGGGAGTAAAATTGGAGAAAATGGGCTATATTGAAGGCTGAATATCGGTTTTTGATCAGATTCGATAGAATATCGGGGTATGGATTTCCAATATCGAAAAAATGAGTCGTGTGAGAAGATCTACAAATGTTTGAGACTAAGAACTATAATTTTACTAAGTTAGAGCAAATTCTGCAGCAAGAATCACGATAAAAGGGCTGAAATCCTGATCTTGATCCGACCTGATCGAATATCAGGATATCGATTTCCAATATCAAGGGAAAATCGTAAAAAATAAGTAACCGGTGACCTGACCGGAAGTCTAAGAAATATTTGTGTGAAGTTTGGTGAGAATCGGACAAAACTGTGGATTTGTATAAAGGACATACATACAGACAGACAGACAGACAGACAGATGGAGAGACAGACAGACACACACAAACAGCTTGCCTTTTATATATACAGATTCGTTAGATGATTTGGAAGCAAAATGTCGCTTCAACGCGGGATACACATGCGAGCAGGAAGTTGCGGATGAAATAATAGGAACAGATAATCACTGACCTTCGTTGATATTTGTAAAAGTTTCGGTATTAAGAATACTGCAAGAAGAAAAGCGTCATTCGTTTATCTGTCTCATGGTGTACTGCAGTTCAATAGCCTGTAAAATCTACCAGAGTATGAATTTGTTTTGTATCAGTCGTTGTTATTATTACAATTTTAATCCTTTCGCCCCAACCATAAAGAAATTAATCTTATATTTACATTTGTGAAGATACACATCAACCATTCGTCTGAGCATGGAGTACTGCTGCCGCTGTTCATCTCCGTGTTCTTGACAGGCTCCAAAGGAGAATCAGTAATGTGATAGGTACCGACTTGGCGGCTCGACTACAGCCACTTTCCCACCGACGAGATGTGGCTTCCCTTTGTCTGTACTATAAATACCCCCATGGCTTCTGTTCCAACGAGCTTGAGTCACTGGTGCCTCCGCAATAGGTGTTTACTCGTGCAACCAGACTGGCAACTAGATCTCACCCATTCACAGTTAGATCAACCAAATGCAGACGACAATCCTACTCCTGCAGCTTCTTTTCCCGCACTTCCCGCCTGTGGAACTCGCTTCCTTATTCTTGCTTTCCTGACGGCTACAACCACCAGGAATTTAAATGCAAGGTCAATTCTCATCTCTTAACTACTTGACCCTACTTCTTTCAACACTGTCCTGTAGATCCCGGCTACAACCTCATGAATTTAAATGCAAGGTCAATTCTCATCTCTTAACTACTTGACCCTACTTATTTCAACACTGTCCTGTAGATCCTGGCTACAACCACCAGGAATTTAAATGCAAGGTCAATTCTCATCTCTTAACTACTTGACCCTACTTCTTTCAACACTGTCCTGGAGATCCCGGCTACAACCACCAGGAATTTAAATGCAAGGTCAATTCTCATCTCTTAACTACTTGACCCTACTTATTTCTACACCGTCCTGTAGATCCCTTTCCTTTCTCTCACCTTCGCAACTGTCATCACACCTGTATTCCCATCCTTCTCTTGCTCCTTTCTAACTTGTTCATCCTTATCCTCATTCCCCTCTAATCCTTTTACTCTTATGTAGCTCGCTGCACATCAGTGGCGTTCCCGTTTTGCTCGAAGTGATATGATTAAAAAAACACGCAAAATGTAGGACAAAACGAGAAGATAAATTTCAATAGCGGTAAGTGAAGAGAAAGAAACTACTAAAATAGAACTTATAGTTACCTATATCTATTTTAACAGCAAATTTCGAGACATAATTACCAGTCTAGTCATTCAGTCAGTTAAGTGCCATACGTCATGCACGCTTGAACGATGATGTCTCGATAAAGACATGACTGACTGGTCAGAAGATTATCCCATATAAGCGTGCCATTGCTTTCTGCAGTAGACTGGTTGCCAGCCAAGCTATAGAACCCACTCTGTCCTGTTATTTAACCCATAACTGGAGCGAAGAGACGGATTAATACCTTTCCTAAGGATATTTGCGCGTATGTGAATGCACGGAATTCAATTAGAATTTGAACTCGATCCGAGCTGATATCCACGGCACCACAACAGACATCCTACGGTCTAGTAGAACGCTTAAATTAATGCGGTCGGGGTATGAAGGGGAGAGCTCATAAAATAAATAAAGACTGCAATTAAAATATTTATAGAAATGACAGAAGGAACCCACATCATGGCTGTGTGAGACTGACTAAATTCGAGATGCCAGGTCAGGACCAGCAACATTATATACGCTTCTCTCTATGTTGCTAATAATCTCGAGAGTGACACTAAACCAGATATCACAGTAAAATTCAATAGACGTATGAATGGTAGATTTATAAATGTGTAAGATGGAATTTGATGAAAAAATTGTCTGGCATAACACAGGGAACCAACTTTCTTAGAAGCTGACCTATCAAATCATTCTTTATAATAATCCGACTTGTTAATGTTAAATTTGAGACCTTGAAGACACAATAATTGCCCTCCTATATGTTAACCCTCTAGGGCCATTCGTATCATATTTGATACAGTATTTCCCTATAATGAAACATTTGGTATTTCCCTATAAGGAAACATTTGGTATTCATTGACTGAGCAGTCAGTACTGCTTTCATTTGAAATTTATAAAATATTTCTCTTAAAAAATATTTCAGGATAATATTTCTTTCAAGGCTTGTTTTCATACTGTATCAAATATGATACGAATGGCCCTAGAGGGTTAACATAAGCCTGATGGGAGGTAAAAAAATGTTATGCATGTCAATTAAAAGTTTAATTTCTGAGTCGTTAAATTTTACAAGTCATTCCTTGACCCATTTTGTAAGTGGATTATCGATTATTATTGCTGTTAGCTTGTTTTTTTCCCTGTGCAGGGCCGGAAGTTTTTCCCACCTGAATCTATTCTGCACATATACAAATCTACCATCCGCCCGTGTATTCAATATTGCTGCCATATGTGGTCGGGTGCCCCTGCTGCTCTCCTTGGGCTTCTTGACAAAATACAAAGGAGGATCTGTAACGTGGTTGATACTGACTTGGCAGACCGGCTGCAGCCGCTCTCTCACTGGCGTGATGTGGCTTCCCTGTGCCTCTTCTACAAGTACTTTCATGGCTTCTGCTCCGATGAGCTTAGATCACTGGTGCCGCCTAAGCACGAATTTACACGAGATACTAGATTAGCAACTAGGTCCCACCCTTTTACAGTTAAACAAATAAGATGTAACCGCAAATTCTACTCCAACAGCTTCTTTTCTCGCGCTTCCCGCCTGTGGAACTCCCTTCCACAACTCTGCTTTCCCGACAGTTACAATCTCCAGGTGTTTAAATGTAGGGTCAATAGACACCTCCTATCACACTAACTCCCAATCATTCTCAGAACACTCTCATCTATCCAACCCTCATTCTCGGTATCCTTACCCGCCTATCACCCACCTTCTGACATTTCCTATATTTAATCATCGTTTCTCCACTCTACGTAGCCCCCTGCGCAGTAGTGGCAGTGACATGACTTGCTCGGGGTGAAAAGCTTATAAGAAAATATATATATATATATATATATCAACTAATTATGGGCTATTTAATGCCGAACTGTTATTTTATTGTGAACTTTATTAACTAATAATGTATCGTTGGTAATTTTTCTAATATATTTTTTAATTTTTTGATTCCAGTTTCGGTATTAAATATTTGCAGATAGTTAAGAAAATAACAGGTGCTTCCACCTATAATCAGGGTGGATCTCAGAAGAACAAGTTTTAAAAAGAGATTCCACGTAACTCAAAACCACTTGTTTCCGGATGTAGTTTATCGTTATACCTAAGTCTATTAAGACAACAAATGTTTGTATCTAAAGAGGCAAGCAAGCGAGAAAATTGTACATTATTTAGATTGTTCGGACTATTTTCCTCGTCATTATAGCCATGTTTACGACATTTCAACCGTTGTACGCTCCAACCTTCTTCAGCTGCTAGGAATTTCGAACTGAACACTTTATTTTATTGTGTATATCATTCTTATTCCATGTGTGATACCACTTCCGGTAGCCATGTAATGATCCTCCTTTAACTTAGCTCGCTAAGTTATTTCACTACTGCTGTAGATGGTGTTAAATTCACAATCGTTGTCTCAAGTCACTGGAACTAACCAACACTTATATCCACTGTGCCATGTAATTGTGACTATTGCATAGAAAGAAATTGGAAAAATATTTATATGCATATTTTTAAATAAACATACCTTAAGGCTACTAGATCACATATTTATTTTCTCTTTTTTATATCATTCTCAAACCCCCAGTAACAACGGGTAATTCTTTTGATTTTTATCTCAAAGGTGTCGTAAATATTAGTTTCACAAACGCTTACAATAATAATAATAATAATAATAATAATAATAATAATAATAATTATTATTATTATTATTATTATTATCGTTGTTGTTGTTGCTATTTTACCAACAAATACAACAAATGATGCTGGAGGTAAAACCAAAGTACTAGCTTTCCACGGCCATTGGAATGGATTGGCACTTTTCCAAAATGGCAACAAATGTATCTTCGTCGAGTGTCCAGTCTTGATATTGGTCCCAAATCTCCTCCGGCCATATCGGAATTTCGCTACTTACCCTGCCCAGAGCGCCAAAAACAATGGGTTTGACTCGCGTTCTTTTCATTGATCGCAATTTGTACTACCTGCTTATTTGTTTTGCTTTTTCTGATACTCTAAAATTTTTGGCTGTATGAAATATTTAAGATGGCAAACATAATTTCTTTTTCATCTATCATATCGACATTATTATTATTGTTATTATGTCATTTTTTATTATAATTCTATTTCTGCTATGGTCGCACTACCTACAAAGTCTGCAAGAAGACCCAAGGCAGGTTGTGGTGTATTGTTATGGCTCCATTTCATGATTTGTTTCATATCTCTGTAACATCCCCAGCGTTACATAGACAAAAATCTTCTTAGTGTGTGGGCTGTATTTAACAAGACAATTTTTTGTCTTAAGCTGGGGTTTTTAGGAATTTTTTCATTGTGTTTTTTGTTCCATTTTTTATCATTCCAAGTGCACTCGCTATCACTGGTACGATATTTGTTTTCAATTTCCACATGTTTTCTATTTCAATTTCCAGTTCTTTATATTTTGACAGTTTTTCGAATTCTTTGGTTGCTATGTTACCATCCGCTGGATAAACCATATCAATAAGCAAGTTTTTTCTTTTTTGGTTTTTAACAATAATGTCCGACCTATTTGCTTCAATTTTTCTGTCTGTATCGATGGTATAATCCCATAGAATGGTGACATATATTTCTGTAACTGGTGCTGGGTGATGTTCATACCAGTGTTTGCCTACATATTTTCCGTAGTGTTTGTCTAGTGTAAATATTACCCCACTCTATCGTGACGATTTTTATATTCATTTGGGGCAAGTACATAACATCTTGAGATTAGATGGTCTATTGTTTCTTGGTATTTATCAGAGAAACTGCATTTTGGATCTAAATTATTATGTATGATATTTGCCTGCAAGTTCCTTGTGAAAAGACTTTGGTCTTGCGCAGCGAGAATAAAGGCTTCAGTTTCAGACTTTAATCCAAATGCACGTAACCATCGATGAGTATTAACTTTATTAACACTGGGTTTATTAGCACGTTCTGGATATTAGCCATGCAGAAGTTTGTCTTGCCAGCGTTGTTTCATCTGTTCAAGAGCCTTATCCTTGGCTTTCTTTTTCATATTTGGTATGAAATTGACTAAATATAATAGGTGGAAGGATAATCAAAGATTCTGCTGGGCATAAAATTGGGGATCTGTTTTCTTTTGTCATAAAGTAGTAAATCGGTCCCCCACTACTTCTTTTTTCTACAGCTATGGGTCGAATAACAGTCAGATTGGGTTCTATAATCTTGTCTGGCAACCAGTCTACCGCAGAAAACAATAGCAACTGCTGCAGAATTATTTTCTGTCCAGTCAGTCTCTTTCGAGACATGATCGCCAAAGGGTGTATAACGTATAGCACTTTAATTGACTGACCTTATTACTAAGTAAAATATTTCATTTCTTTCATGTACTTCGACACACATCATTTATCAATCTTCAGTAGTTTTCAGGTGTCTTTGAAAAGGGATTGTGTTGGTTTAAGAGACAGTTCTAGCTGAAATAATCCTCTGCCGACTTCAGATCTGGGCATATACAGGCCATCAACATCAGTTTTAAAATGATACACGCTGTGGCAGGTGAGAAGCTTTTGGCATATACAGGCCATCAACGTCAGTTTTAAAATGATACACGCTGTGGCAGGGGAGAAGCTTTTTCCTTTAAATACCCACCATTAAATATAAACTAGGGTTTAATTAAGGATTTTGAAGCTGTATTGCACCACAGTTAGAGCCAAAGTGTTCATGACTGATATTCTGTTTTGTGAATTTAACTCCCTGTTTAGCAGCAGATGCCTAAGTTTTTCTTTTCTCACTTTCTCCTTTATTTGGTTATGCAATATTCCTACTCTTTCGATGACAACTAGGTATTTATAGGCTTTTTCTTGTTGCGGTTCAATAATCTTTGTGAAACAATCTAAATCTATTGACTGTGTTTCTGTTATTCTCATCTTCTTGAATGTTACTTTTACACATAATCTTAAATTCATTATTTACAGTACTGAGGATACACGTAATCTCAATTGCACAGTGTATGGGATGATCTATGTAGAATAGGAGGCTAAACACTTTATTCTGTACTCTTTATCCGTAGTTATTACTACTTATTTAATGCGAAATGCGGAATTAAGAACAGGCAGAACAGAAATGCAACAGAGAGTTTCTTTGAATATTTCCTTGGAAAGTGGCAGTGTTGTTTGGGTGATTTAGATTTAATTTGGTTTTCCACGGTTTCATAATATATTTTATGAAATTGACTATTTTGACACTATCTCCCGCGGGTATACTTTCTTTTGTTTGATTTAATACAGCGGAGAGAGAGAGAGAAATTAATATTAGTAGTATTATTGGTTGTGCTTTATTGTAATCCACGATGTGAGCTTATGAAAAAAAATTATTATTTTAATACTATCAAATACTTGTAAAATCCGAGGAATAGAAAAAATAACTATTTTAATACTATCATGTAGTTCTAAAATTCGGGGAATAGAACAATAAACTATTTTTAGGAAAGAAAGGTAGAAATATAATTATTCTTCTTTCGTGTTCGAAGCGGATATTTTGGGGTAAAACTAAACTTTTATGAGTAGCCAAAACAAAGTATCAGGATTGGTTTGATGGGGTCAGGCGGGGTTGAAGTCCCTCAACAGAAATTTGTGCGAATTGGAAAATCTGATGTAACCGAAAGGAAGTGAGCTGGTGATATTTCATTCGTCGAGCTACCTCTCCCGCAAATCGAGTGAGCGGAAAACGATCTCATTGGTCGAAGGCTTTGAGTCGGCTAGTTCACCGGAGAGGATTGGAGGGGGTTATAAAAATCCGGACTCGGTGAGAAAAAATCATTTTTTGTTGTCATTAGCTGTGAGAAGCTGTGAGTTGTTTTCAAAGTAGATTCAGAGTGAGTCTCTGGAATTATAGTCGAAATGTAACGAATGTGGAAAAAAGTTCCCAAATGAGGAGCCATGATCACGGCTGTTTGCCTACCATAGAACTTATGGCTAAAGAGTTAATGTCGAATGAAGCCTGCCACCGATTAACTTAAAGAGTTAATGTTGAATAATGCGCCTCCGATAGGTATCCCGAAATAACGTTATTGTTTTAAAACTTATTTGGGAGAATTTAAATTTCTGATTATTCTTGACAAAAAGCCCGCACTGCTGAGAAAATAATCTTTATTAGTTGAGAGCTTCCAGGCGACAAGGATAAACCAACCTCCACACACCACCTCCACGTCGCCGCCATTAACCGCTTCTGAATCATCAAATTCCGTTAACTCCGATAAGGACCCGAATGAACTTTGTTGTTTAAAAGTTGCATAGAGAATTGACAACTCTGAATATAGAGAATATGTGAAAAGACTTTAATGGAAATTTAATGAATACCTGAAAAGATTTTACTGAAAATTTGAAGAGCTCTGTTTATTTTAACGAAACTTAGAAAAGACATTTTTATTTGAACATTGGAAACTCTGAGATTTTGAAAATAAGCTCTCTCTCTCTCTCTCTTTCTCTCTCTCTCTCTCTCTCTCCGTTGTAAACCAGCATTTCGACAATTATATTATAATTTTGACAACTGTATTGTCTGCTCCTGAAAAAAAAATGTTGTTTTTTTTTATATTATATAGACATTTTTCATAACTCTCCAGGCGTGTTTATTTTCAACCACAAGTGTACACCAGTGTCCGGACTGGCTCTGATCGAAAGGCGACTACTAACATTGCACGACGCGACCTCTGGGATCAATTCACAACGTGGGACAGTGGAGAGTTGTTGCAATAGATGTCTTGAAAACCAGCTTTTGTGACGACGTCATCGGACGAGATCATCACGACCAGCAACAGCGACAGAACCAACCGGCCAGCCGGGTAGCAGTGTCACAACTGGTGCCGTCACGACCGTCGACGAGGACAAGCGTCGTGAACAAACCAGCCCCGGGCACAATGTGTTACACTATCACCAAGGAGACATTGCACATTTCCAAAGACCTAAGAATCCACTGTGGCACACTATCAAAAGCTTTATGGTAATCTATCCAAGCTGTGCTTAGATTTCTAATGTTGTTTCCTACAATTGTCCGGGATCAAGTTATTCTTTAGCATTTGATCTTTGCAAGCATATAATCTTCTTGGAAATTCTGTTCAAGAGTTTCATGAATTAATGACAGATTATAGAGCCAAAAGTTGGGTACTATGTCATTTCCTAGGACATCCATTTTAGATGATCTTGTTAGCGCTTGCTTAACATTATTTGTGGTAATATTTTTCCATTCTTGCATAGGATCATTGATTAATTTTAAAGCTTTCATTGCACCCGGGCAACGCCGGGCTATACTGCTAGTGTTAAGAAAATTCTAAAAATTCCTTTCATAAATCTTGGTCTTCTCGTAACTGTTGAAAAATATTTATTATTATTATTATTATTATGAAATACTATTTATTTTGAATTCTGGAATATACCAATTTCCCTTCGGGCCTCAACCAGCGACCTAAGATCAGAAATGGCTTCGTAATATTTTCCAGTTAGCATGTTTTGAGGTTAAAAATCCCTAAGATTGCACATATGTTACATAGATAAACTCATTTTCAAATATATATATATAATGACACACATTTTCGTAATAAAAATTATTGTAAATAATCAGGCCGGTAGAAATAAATATATAATACTGTTTAATTATTAACAGAATATCTACATAAATACGAGTATCGATCAAAAATAATGTTCAAACAAATCATTTCATATATATATATATATATATATATATATATATAAACTGTTAAATATAACAGACAATGAATGTCTATTTTGTTTAATCATGAACAGTTATGGTTATGAAAGAGAGAGAGAGAGAGAGAAAGAGGGGGGGGAATAATATGTGGTAAGAAAACTTACATTCGAAAATAATCCAAGCAGGTTCTAGTAATATAATATTAAAAATCATAAGATATTAAAAATAATCCACAAAAAGAGCTGAATGTTTTTAATTACAAAGAAAATATTCATTAAACAATAAATTTCGAATCACCTTATCTTTTCTATTTCTAGTGCTGAAGTATAATTAATTCTGTTTCTTCACCATCTTGACCTCTAATCACCTACTGTGCATATTTTGAAACCTTCGCTCTACCACCCGTTCCATTACTTCTTTTTTCAGTTTTAATGTTATTGCTCACTCTCCTCCCCTTTGACCTCAGATTAATGTCATAAGGTTAATAACCGGGTTTCATTTTTACATATATTTTTTTTTTTACTTTAAGACAATAAGCTTCCATCTTTCGCTAATCCTGGTCTGGTGCTTTAGTCTGATGAAATGTTACACCTTTCCCTGACCCTCGTCTCCTGCCGTCTATCTAATGAAACTCTACTCCAGACACGTTGAATTTAGTCCGAATCCCGGTAGACGAGTTAGATGACCTACTTTTCAGTCTGAAGAAATAAACAAGTTCTCAGGTTTTTGTTTTTTTTATAATCGTGTCACCCTAAGCAAAACATTTTACTGCCACTGTTGAGCAGGGGTTACATCGGAGGTAAGTTATGAGAAGGATTAACAGGTTACAGTGGGTGTCAGGAAGCGGGTAAGAGAAGGATGAGAGTGGAATGGACGAAGAAATTAGCATAAGAAAGAGAGAGAGACACAGAGAGAGAGAGAGAGAGAGAGAGAGAGAGAGAGAGAGAGAGAGAGATGCAAGTTAGATGACTATAGAGTTTACATTTGAATTCTTGAAGATTGTAGCTGTCGGGAAAGCAAGTGAACGGAAGGGAATTCCACAGGCGGGAAGTGCGATAAAAGAATCTGAGGAGTAGAATTTGCGTTTACAAATTTATTGGTTTCACAGTAAAAGGGTGGGACCTAGTTGCTAATCTTGTGGCTCGAGAAAATTCAGATATCGGGTGGGGGGGGGGGTACCAAACAAGTTCATCTGAGCAGAAGCCATTAAAGTATTTGTAGAAGAGGCACAGTGTAGCCACGTCACGCCGGTGACAATGTGACTGTATCCGAGCTGCCAAGTCAGGATCGATCACATTACAAATTCTTCGTCGTATTTTGTCAAGGACCCCTAGGTGGATAGCAGGAGCACCCGACCTGATATGGCAGCAGTATTCAATGCACGGGCGAATAGTAGATTTGTATATGCGCATGATTGTTTCATACGGGAAAAAATTCCTAGCCCTGCACAGAGAACCGACCTTCATAGCAGTGGACTCTATATAGTCATTCCACCTGAGGTCTGTTGTGAGAGTTAACCCGAGGAGACACAGTGTTTTTTTTTTCAGTGAGGAAAGACTGATCTATGCTAATGGGGGTAGGAATGATTGTCTGTGGTGGTTAATAGATAGCAGCTTCGTTTTGGAAGCATTGAAATTCAGTTGAAATTAATCGAAATTGTTTGTTTAATATATATGTTGTGACATCATCACCAAGTTGTGGTCTTGTGGTGGATAGAAAATTAAGAATTAAAAGCAACTTATTTATTCGCTTTTACAAAAATTCAAAATGAAGTGTGAAATCCTGGTGTTGCTGAATAGAAAAAGGATTGACCACGTGCTTAGTGAAAAAGTCGAAACCTGATTTCGGGAGGAGATGTTAAATTGATTTTCTAACCAATGGAATCGACTTGCAAGACTTAGCTATCCAGTGCAAGAAAACCAAATTGCTACAAAGGCTTCGGTCAGTGTCAGCTAGCCAGTCAGATGGGAGCAGCAAGAGAGACGACACACTAAAGTTTAACGGGATAGACTTCAAATCGACCCAGACGTAAGGTCGCGTCGCACGTTCTTCTCTTTCTTTTTCTTTCTCGTGTGCTGATTTCTTTTACTTCTTCTTCATTCTCAACATTCCCATATGCCTTATCTTATACTTGATAACAAACGGACATTTTAAGACTGGGCAAATACTTCAAAGACACCCCTACCAAACAAACGCTCATACATACATACATACATACATACATACATACATACGTACGTACGAATCAATTCTTTCAAACAAGTTACTACTATGAACTCTACCCTTACCTTCTTAATAATGTTTCTATTGAACATTAACTTCTACAGGTCATGTTTTTCTTCTCCATTAATAAATTTGTATTTTAACATTCTAAATGTATATTTTTATACTTCCACAAATCCACAATCTTCAACCTACTTTAAGGATCATAGCCTTCTGATAATTCTGGATAAAACTTGCAAGTTGTATGGAGTTCGATTATGTATGATACAAGGCCGAATTAATAAACACCAACCATCTCCTCATATCTTCGAGTTTTTCTATCATTTTTGAGGATATTCTCCAGCATTAACTGCTATATAGGAGGACAGATATCACATAATATTTCAGTAGTCTTTTTTTTCCAACGAAATCTTTCTGTCTCTCAATACTTAGCTCAGCTTTTGGAATGAGTGCTTGGGCATGCCAACGCGTTTTCGGATCTCAGTATTGCCCTTTCCGTCATCGATTAGTGTTGCCAACTCGTCGCCAAGTTGTTGTGATTCTTTGGGGCCAGAAATAAAGACACAAAGACTGAATAGTGTTAAACAAAGATATTACAAAGACAGTAGTATAAACATATACCAATGAACGATTATTAGCGTGACTGTAAGTCTGGCAGTTAGAGTTATCTGCTGGAATAGATTCAGCTTTCACTTTCTCCGCTCTTTTGCTCTTACTCTCCGCTACTCTGCTCTACAAAGCAGAATGTGTATATCGTTCGGAAGAATTCAATGTGTCATATGGGTAAGTCATCATAACAATATATATAGTAATTATTATAATAATAATGATAATAATGTACTGCAAATCAATCTGAATAAAGTTTTAGTGTTAAAACCCCATCATCAGACAGTAAAATGGAGTTAATTTATTTTGATATGTATATTATAAAAATAAATTAACGTTATACTGCTTGATAATGGTGTTTTAATAGCGAAACTTTATAACTATTGAGTTGCAGCATGCTATAATAATAATAATAATAATATCAATAATAATAATAATCACCATAGGTTTACGCTCAACATTTGTATTGAGCAATTTTTAAAAGAAAATATCAAACTGTGGAATGTATTTCTATTAATAAACATTACTTATACTATTATTATAATTATAATATATAAATATATA
The DNA here is from genome assembly GCA_037127315.1 of Ascarosepion bandense. NCBI lineage: Eukaryota > Metazoa > Mollusca > Cephalopoda > Sepiida > Sepiidae > Ascarosepion > Ascarosepion bandense. The sequence continues at coordinate 1,183,568 of JBBBDQ010001163.1, forward strand.
TGTCTAAAGTTATTTATAAATGGAAATGTGTGTGTATGTGTGTGTGTGTATCTGCGTGTGTGTGTGTTCGTTACCTATAGACTCCGAAAAGGCTGAACCGAATTTCTTGAAATTTTACACAGTTGTACTATAAGCGTCTGCGAGTGTTCTTAGCTAGGTTTTGTGTCGATGTACCCCCGATAAATATCGAAAACCGATAATAAAAAAAAATTAGGCTATAGAAGGAGTGGTCCGATTTTAATAAAATGTGATACACTCATAGACAAAGACATAAGAAACGATATTCAGAAGTTTCAAGGCTGCAGTTCTTACAATAGTGCAGAAAATCGATAATATACATATATATATATATATAAAAGGCAAAATGTTTGTGGGTGTGTCTGTTTATCTGCCTGTATATCTGTATTTTTTCAGACCTTTTATTTTAATTTTTGCTTCGGGTTTGGCTCTAAGTAGGTATAATTGTAGTTCTTAATCTCAGCCATGATACCATTTACTCAGAGGACATATTTAGTCTTCAAAATTCAGTTTACGACGAAAAAACTTATTTGATATCGATACCAGGAAATCAAAATTTGACTTACATCCATTCATTTTTCTTTCATTCTACGGTTTCGCTTTAACTGGAAACAACTCTTACTTTTTAGTCTTTCGTGCCAACGTCCAAAAAGTCTGAGCTCCAGGGCCATGGATTAGTTTTAAAGCTTTCATTACACCCGAGCAACGCCGGGCTATACTGCTAGTATATATATATTCTTAAAATTACATTTCGTTGAACAGGTATTTCGGCGAGAAAACTCTCGATTCATCAGCAACAATGCAAAAAAAATGTATTAATTCAAATTCTGTAAAACAGATAATAGTATTTACATGGAGCACTCCACCTGGATCATTTATAATATTGATAAAATTAATATTAAGAGAGTCTGTTATTTTTGTGAGTTTACATATATACATTTCCTTTTTGGATTAGTAAAACGTAAAAATGCCTTGCTTAGAGAGACAAAAGTAAAATAAACAAATGACAAAACTGAAGAATTCTCATTTTATTGCTAAGCTGCCACAACCAGGTGATATTCTAGTATTCTAGACAAAAGGCCGACGCGCTAGGGTCCAACGGATTCGTTTCCGTTTTTCTTTCTTTTGTATTTTTCTAAACACAAATATAAACTGGAACTTTTTTGTAAGACAGTTGCATTCAAATAATAAAAAAAATGCATTTTTACTTTTGAAATTTTGAACATTATGTCAAATCAGTATTATTATTATTATTATTATTATTATTTTCTGTAGGGGGTAGTGTACTTTATTTAACAACTACTTTTTCATCACCTGTTGAACCAAGCCGATATTTCGACGGTGTTATGTCGGTCATATTCGCTGTTCCTCAAATAACTTATTCTATATTTCCAAGTGTTAACATCTATTGCAGATGTGATGGTGGCGTAATGGTTAGAAGAATGGCTTCTAAAATTTTTTTGTCTGAGCCCCATTTTTGAAATAAAAATTTTTTCTAGCATCAGCAAATTTTGTGTTATAAAAATACATTCATAAATAAAAATGAGCGGTGTCTAGTTACTATAGTATTACTAACTGGTATGATACAAAAACATAGATAACAGATATATATATATATATATATATATATATATATATATATAAGAAAAATTAAGACAGAGAAAAAATCCTTTGTAAAATTAAGATAGAGAAAATTAATTTAAATTTTAATTAAGAGAGAGAAAATTAAGTTAAAATTAATTTAAAATTAAATTTGAAAAAATCCTTTGTAAAATTAAGACAGAGAAAAATCCTTTGTAAAATAAATTAAGAGAAAAAATCCTTTGTAAAATAAAGACGGAAGCTGATGATGGTTTGCCTGAAATAGACCCATACTTCCGATTCACCATGAAATAACGTGTCTGCCTTAATTTTACTTATATTTGCTCTTTATGTATTTATATGCCTATATGTTTAGTGCTCTCTTAGAGAGTTATCCTACCACTGTGTGTACAGGATACTCCTTTGGATTCTTCTATAAGCACACTGCATGTTGATATATATATATATATATATATATATATATATATATATATATATATATATATATATAATATTTTTTAAAAATTTGTAACATATACTTATGTCATACATTTCAAATAGATATTATTTGTTCTTCTCTTTATTGAGCACTCGTTTAAGAATAGTTTTTTTTCGGGGTTGCATATCGAAATTTTATTCTCTCTATACAAACCATATATATATATATATATATATATATATATATATATATATATATATATATATATAACTTATGACGGTAAACTACATTCGACAGCAAGTTTCCGGATCGGGAGATTAGAAGCGTGGAACCACCTCTTAATTGCTGTTGTATCCAGGTTCAACCCTGACCCAGGATGGTAGGAATTCGTAGGGTTCATGCTATTTTCTAATATCTAAATTACAAACAAAAACAAAAAAACTACGTGTTGTGGAGTAAAGAAGACAAAAGAACTCGGAAAGGCGTGTTAAATAAAGAACTTAAAGTGAGTCAAACAAATTCGTTGGGATCAGTCAAGGTAAATTTCTAATGTAGTCACGGCGAGTAGCCTTAGTGTAACATCATATTTCAACCACTAGTAACGAGTTATAGATTAATGAAAGCATGAGAATACATTTATATAGCAAAATTTCCAACAACTCAATTTATCTCTAGTTGAAGACCTAGAATTGTGTGCAAAATACATTTAGTTGAAGCCATAAAATTGTGTTCAAATCATTTATATTTCAGTATTTAGCAAACAGTAAAGGTTGATATGCCAAAAGAAAATTATCAACAAAGCACACACACACACACACACACACACACACACACACACACACAGATATATATATATATATATATATATATATATATATATATGATGATCCGTTTAGGTGAAACCTTGGTAGGTTTGTCGGCTCACTAGGTTAATTTACTTATTCTGCTCTGCCTACGTATTGAGCGTTTTTTGTTATTGATAACTAGTCTCGGGTTTTTTGTTTAGGCTACGTACTGGCACGATCCAAATCGATTTGGCTAATGTTCATGTGCTTCGCTCTTTTTTATTTAACAACCATTTTTTCTTCCGCATACATACGCGGAGAGATTTTAGAAACGAGTATAGTGATAAGTTTGCATATATATATATATATATATATATATATAGGTCTCGTGCAAAAAATGTGTCCCTTTAACTAAGCAGGTTCATGCCGACTTTGAAGTTTCGTGAGGACATTGTCATAATGATGTCACTCATCAGGACTTGGGTCTTTTAATTTGCTGGTTTAAAAATATAAACCTAAGCAGATAAAATCCCACCCCTGATGAGTGACGACATTGTAACGCTGTCCTTATGAATGTTCGAAGTCGGTATGAACCTGTGCTATTAATGTGACAAATTCTTTGTACTAAATATATCAATGCTTTATCTCTATTCAGAAATCGATCATTTTCCGATAAAAAACTGCTTTGCATAATAACTTTTATCAGTAAAACGACTAAAAAACACGACAATCCTGGCGCTGAACATTATCAAAACTCTACATTTTATATATATATATATATATATGTGTGTGTGTGTGTGCGTGTATATTGGTAAATCTAAACCTGAATTTTGTTTAATTCTTTTTTATTAAAAATGTTTGTGAGTGTGTTTTAATTAATTTTAAGTTTGATTTATATGTTTCGTACTCCTAAAAATTACCTTGCTTTGTGAACTGAAAATGAAATTAATGGACTAATACTGTTTTAAATTTGCAAACGTAGAAAGAGCTAACCGAATGAGCTTTGATCTTAACCCTATAATAGCAGTTATGTGTACATATAGTCATCTGAAATATATGCAGATATATATATATATATATATATATATATATATATATATATGTATATATATATATACACGCTCATATATATATATATATATATATATATATATATATATATAAATTAGACTTTTTGTAACCTGATGTCCTTTTGTCATCAATCGATTAAATTTTGATCAAAATAATGAAAATGTCATTCATTTTATTTTTTTTTTTTTGAAAACTGTCACCCCACTAAAATAAAAATTTGTTTTTAAGCAAAAAGGTTGAAAATTAAATATTTCAGAAATTTTAATTTTCCATTTGCTAGTGATCTCCAAAATGCCCAATACAGGTGGGGGATACTAAAATCAAGCAGGTATAAAAATTTAAATACCTTGCAAGTGTTCTAACAGAAGACGGAAAGTGTGACACTGAGATCCGAAGGCGAATTGGCATCGCAAAGAAGCATTCCAGAAGTTGAGTAGAGTATTAAGAGACAGGAAAATTTTGCTGGAAGCAAAGAAAAGAGTACTAGATTGCTATGTGATGTCACTTCTTCAATACAACAGTGAATTCTGGACAATATCATTAAAGATAAAAAAAAAACTTGAAGCAATTGAAATGTGGTTCTATAGAAGGATGCTGCAGATATCATGGATTGAGCATGTGAGCAAGGATGAGGTGTTGGAAAGAATGGAAACGAAAAGGAAATTAATATTGAGCATCAGGAAGAGATAGCTAAAATTTCTGGAACATGCAATGAGGAAGGAATGCTTGGAGAACCTGATACAAACAGGCCAAATAGAAAGAAGGAGAGACAAGCCTGTAACGTACTTGACTGGTCTGTATGGGTGGATGGCAGATCGGGTGTTGCGTGGTGTAACTGGAGAAAGCGTGCTAAGTGCCACCAGGGATTGGGAGACGTGGAAGGCCATGATCGCCTACGTACTGAAACGACAAGGAACATAGAAGAAGAAGTGATGCAATTGGATAGTACTTATGCGTATTTTAATGCAGTTTCCCTGAAGTTGATTAAGTATTACGTTATTATTTCTTATTGTTGCATTTATAATGGATATCGGCTCGGAAGGAGAGATCGTTGAGCCCAGTTCATATTCCAATTAAATTTCTTGTATTAACTTACACTCAAATACTTTTTGGAAAGGTATTGATCCCTCGCTTCTCCTTCCAGCTAGGGGTTACACAACAGAACAGATTGAGTCCTGTAGCCTTGTTTGGAAACCAGTCTACCACAGAAAGCAATGGCAATCTATAAATATTCTGCCCACTCAGTCATGTCTCTTTCGAGACATGATCGCCCGAGCGTGCATCGTGACTGACTGGTAAGTTTGTTCTTTATTAGCTAACGTTTGTGCATAAACTGCCAAAATGATCTGTAGTTTTTATTGCGCGTATTTTGCATTCGTAAAAGTACTTCATTTCTTGTACAGAGAGTGTGTTAAACTTTCCAGATAGGTTTTACTCGCTCTTTACTTAGAAAAGAAAATAACTGTACAAATGCTAGAAAAATTGATTTAAAAGAAACTATTCGCACCGCGTTCTTCATTGTCGTCAATCAAATAGAAGGACTGTTGCCTAAATACACAATTAAACCGGTTCTGACAGAAAGACATTCAACCTATTAGTAGGACATTAGATGCAACTTATCTTCATGTAGCTAATGACTTACCATCACGTGTGTTATCTCTGGGGGTTAATATGTAAGAGGTATTTCATCCGGCTCCATTAGATCGGTAAAAAAAAAAAGCATAAATAAAGATATATTTACAGGGTATACTTAAAGTCTGAACACACAAAAAATTTTATTAACAATAATTTTACCTCCAGAGACTAAATATGGTTTTGTCAGAAGAGCAAATTTACTTCATGTTCTGGATATGCTAAAGAAGGTGTATACAATGAAAATCAGAGATGCAACACACTTGATTGAAAACAAATTTTTAGCACATTAACTCATGTGAATGTGCTAAAAGTTTGCCTTCTTCTACCGTGTGCCCATAGCTCAGAGTTAGAATGTCAATTCGGTCGGGTTTCAAGCCTGACTAGAAGCAATAGGGTGTCTAAACGTACTGATGAGTTGTAATATAGCAAAATAGATCTGTCTGCGGATGACTATATATATATATATATATATATATATATATATAATTGGAGTAGATAGATTGAACTATCGCTAGGTTCACACTCCACTCACGTCTATTGAATAGGTGTAGAGGCTCATCCCTTGTTCCCTGTTTAGGACGTGGTTTCCGGCTTTCACTTTTCTAATCTACTCACCCTTTCGTAGCCCCCTGCACACCAGTGGCCTTACCGCCTTGCTTGGGGTGATGTGATTAAAAATACATACATACATACATACATATATATATATATATATATATATATATATATATATATATATATATATATATATACAAAAAACACACAAAAATCCAAAGCGAGCCAAAACCTACCGCGGTTTCACACTACGGATCGTCAGGGCAAAGGCTAAAACACTAAAGATAAAACCAAATAAATAGATATACATTAAGATAGGGAGGAACCATACCAACAAAAAAAGTGGGGTTAGAACAAAAAAAGCAAAACACACTAAGTTAGGAAAAATTTACTGCGGAGTATTGAATGTCTTGTTCTTGTTCCGCGGATTTCTTTATTTTTTCTCCCCATTTATCCGACGCCTCAGTGCACCGGATTGTAACGGAATTAGGTTCTGTTTGTTAGTGGTTTTTTTTTAAGGTTTATTTTAGTATAAATTTACGGCCTACATACTTACAGAGTCTATTTAGTTATTTATATATATATATATATATATATATTTTCCAGACATATTCTATTAAATATAAGAGACAATGAATGTCTATTATGTTTAATCATGAGCCGTTCTAAACGTCGTATTTTGGTTTTAATTTCAGTTGAAAATAAAGACAAAAATTCTCCAACATTTGGATAATTATTTATTGGTTTTCTTCTAAGCTTTCGGCTCACATGAGCTCACATGTACAAAATTTATGTTGTTTTCATAAATATATATAATATATATATATACGTGTGTGTGTGAGAGAGAGAGAGAATGTGTGTGTGTGTGTGTGTGTGTGTGAAAACTAATATTTGAGTCACCTGATGGTGGGCAGTATATATATATTGTAAATTGGAGTAGATAGATCTATCTATCGCCCAGTTCACACTCCAATCACGTCTATTGAACAGGTTAAGAGGCTCATCCCTTGTCCCCTGTTTAGAATGTGGTTTCCGGCTTTCTCTTTTCCAATCTTCTCACTTTGTCTGTTTTTTTCAATTGGAGTAGATCTATCTCTCGCCCGGTTCACACTCCACCCTCGTCTATTGAACAGGTTAAGAGGCTCATCCCTTGTTCCGTGTTTTGGATGTGGCTTCCGGCTTTCTCTTTTCCAGTCTTCTCACTTTTTTTTTTCAATTGGAGTAGATAGATCTATCTATCACCCAGTTCACATTCCACCCACGTCTATTGAATAGGATGTGGTTTCCGGCTTTCTCTTTTCCAATCTTTTCATTCCTACGTAGCCCCCTGCGCTTCAGTGGCGTTACAGCCATGCTCGAGGTGATATGATTAAAATAAATAAATAAATAAATAAATAAATTTACTATATGACAGTCAAAATATAAGTAAAAATATCAACACCAGACGTTGGTTAGTTCCAGTGATTTGACACAATTATAGGCTACAGCAGTGGTGTACTAGGCACTTAGAGAGTCCTGTTAAAGTAAGATAACTCCTGACTGTCAAAAGAGGCTTCGAACAATGAATGAGAATTAGATATCCCAATGATCCCAGTGATTCGGTTCAAATTCCTAGCACCTGAAGAAGGCAGGAGCGTACAACGCCCGAAACGGCGTACAAATGGCAACAAAGATGAGAACAATAATCCGAATAGTGTAAATAGTGTATCAACACCAGAGACACAAACAGTCATGGAAATGCTTACAGAAGTAACCATAAGAGCTTAAGACGATAAAAACTATGCAAAATGTTTATACTGCTAAACATTTGCAAGACAGAAAAATGTGAAGATAATGAAAAAACCTTATAAAAATTAATTAAATCTTTCTTGTCTGTCGTATTTAATGAAATATATTTGAAAGAAAGTATGATGGCAAAATATATATTATAAATATGTATGTGAATTAATAAATATACCCATGGGTATACACTCAAATATATGCACGTGTATAAAGTATTATTTATTCAGGTGTTAATAACAGTGTTCAATGTAGTATAAACAGAGCTATTAATTATATATTAATATATATATATATATATCACATATTTGTCGGATTATACATATATATATATATATACATATATGTGTAAAATATGAATATATATATAAATATTCATAATTTACACACGCACACACACACACATACATTTATGGGTGTATGTATGTGTATATGTGTATGCGTGTGTGATTTTATAAAGCTATATATATTTATGGGTCTGCTTATCAATAGCAAACAATGGTGCAAGAATTATGTTGTAGCCATTTTGTTGATGGTGTTGGAGTGGACGTGGTAATCGAGAGAGGCACGTAAAGAAAGCCTGGTACCGTCCAGTTATCATTAACAATTCACGGCTGTAAAGCCATCAATAGACATTAGACATTCGAAAAGATATCGATTCTTTGATTCTTGGGCATAGAATTATTAATGGTTTTATCGATTCGAAGTTGTGGATTATTCCGCCATCTTTATCCGCCATTTTGGCAACATGATTTGACCGCTATTGTCATTCCGTAAAACGCAGTCAGTAAATTTTTAAAATCGTCCATTGTTATTTGAAGAAGCATTTTCTTTAGTTTAATGAATTCATTAGCAGCCGAAGTCATTGTTGAATATTCTTATTCCTTGTTTGGATTTTTTTTTTGTTCTTTAGAAGAGAATGGATATCCAAACAAACCTCCTAATTGAACATGCGGAAGGAACTGTGAAAGGAAAAATAAAAAAATAAAAGCAGACATATATGAAACTGATGGCGACAGATGATACAATTTACAGCTATTCATTATGATAGAATAATTGTTGAAATATCTTCTTCATATAAATGACGCTTAAACCCTGAAATGACACTGTCAAGCGGTTTATAAATTTTCAAATAGATTAGAAAACGTCAAACGAAATAGAATTCAAATAAAGTGGGAACACTTTTAAGCATTTTTGCTAATTGAAAAATCATCTTTCATCTGAAAAATGTTAAGAACAAATTTATGAAATGTTTATACGATTCAGAATATTTTTCCACCGTTTAACTACACAAAAGGTTTCTCTAGACTTGGTAATAGGTCGTTATAGGGTTGTAAACTCTTATTTAAACTTGTCGAAAAATCAGCAGAAACACGTTTTTTTTTGTTGTTTTTTTTTTACATACATTGCTGGTGCTACTCATTTTGAATAATGCTTCTTTTCAATAACACCTATTTCTTTTTGTCTGTATTCGTTGACTTGATCCAATGCTGCAAATGTTACTTCACGTTTCGTGTTAAACGCGGGCGTCGCCCCATTTTTCACGTGGAATTTCGCTTTGAATTTGAATTATAGACTTAAATTATCCGACAGAACAGCAGGAAAACATTTTTTTAAATTTTACCTTTAATTTCTTATTTTATTTTATTTTTTTCAAGCTGATTGTTGCCCACTACATTTTTGTAATAAACCTTTATAGTTAATTTAACCATCCTGTCCTTAATCTCAGATTGTTTGTCTCGAGAGATTATAGTTTCTGCTCGAGTATTGTAGACACCTACTCAAATTCATTAAGTGTTTCTTCACCACCCACAGAATCAACATGAGGCATATACGATGAGTATGTTTTGAGCTTAGTTACAGTTTCCAAAAGAGATGCCCTAATCCAATAGTGATTAATGAGTGAACCAAGCCAGTAGATTAATGCCAGTATATTTTTACAAACATTTATAGGTAAACCTCAGAGCTCGAATAATGTTATCAATCTGTATTAAATAATTTTGTATTATTTTTGCCATGTCTTATCTACAAATACTTTCACGGCTTCTGCTCCAATGAACTTAGCTCTCTAGGGTCCACTATGTATGAATTTACTCGAGCCACAAGTTTAGCAACTAAGTCCTACCCTCTTAGTATGAAACCAATAAAATGTAAACGCAAACTCTATTCCAGTAGCTTCTTTTCTCGTACTTCCCGCCTGTGAAATTCCCTTCCCTTTACTTGCTTCCACGACAGCTACGATCTCCATAAATTTAAATGTAAAGTCAATAGCCTCTTCTATCTTACTGACTTGCATACTTTCTCTCTCTCATGCTTCTTTCTCCGTCCACTCTACTCTCATCAGTATTCTCATACTCCTCTTACCCACTTCCTGACATCCCCTGAAACTCTTTCTCAGAACTTTCCTCCTATGTAACCCCCTGCGCAACAGTGGCAGTAAACTGCCTTGCTTGGAGCGATATCATTATAAAAATACACAAGCTTTAAAAAAAAACACATGTTATTGAATGAAACGTTATCAGGCATTTCTCTAATAACAAATAATCTCTCACCTAGCATGCTATTTGCTACTTTCAAATTTATTTTTAATAAAGGTTTTTCATTTGCTTTCCAAGTGGCTTCAATGATTATTGAGATTTCAATACTAATGTCTAGTTGAATGTTTACATCCACATTATTAATTTTCGCTAATATAATGATTTAGATCAATAAAATCTTCCAAATTATTGTCAAAGGCCGGTAAAAGGTAAATGCGCTTAGTATTGGACCACCTAATATGCAGTAGACATTTGTTTGTCTCGAGAGATTATAGTGTCTGCTCGAGTATTGTAGACACCTACTCAAATTCATTAAGTGTTTCTTCACCACCCACAGAATCAACATGAGGCATATACGATGAGTATGTTTTGAGCTTAGTTACAGTTTCCAAAAGAGATGCCCTAATCCAATCGTGATTAATGAGTGAACCAAGCCAGTAGATTAATGTTACCGATAACAAATGCATGGGCTGTTTCAAAATGGCCAAATCCTTGTGATATTACCCGTGCGCGTAGAATACTGACAGCAATAGATCGCCTTTCTTCAAGTTACAGATTCCCACTTGAGAGAGATGTGACACAAGGTCTTTTTTTAACGTGGGGAACCTGAGAGCGTACGCCCAAGTACTAGTCAAATATTACCTATCCACCGTAGTGGATAGGTTCAAAACCGGTCTGAATTGGTCTTATCTTGTCTTTAGTTACTCTGGACCCAAAGTGCCGCCTAGGAACGAATTTACACGAGATACTAGATTAGCAACTAAGACCCACCCTTTTACAGTGAAACAGATAAAATGTAACCGTAATTTCTACTCCAATAGCTTCTTTTCTCGCGCTTCCTGCCTGTGGAATTCCCTTCCACATGCCTGCTTCCCCGACAGCTACAATCTCCAGGAGTTTAAATGTAAGGTCAATAGACACCTCCTAACACACTAACTCTTCTCTTAAACAATCTCACCATCTAACCAATCCTCATTCTCGGTATCCTTACCCGTCTATCACCCTCCTTCTGACATTTTCTATATCTAACTATTCTTTCTCATCACTTCCCCACCCCTCTGTAACCCCTGCGCATTAGTGGCAGTAGAATGCCTTCCTCGGGGTTAAACGATTAAAAATAAAATCGAAAAAGCGCGATGGCAATGAAACCACTGCAAGAATCTGATGGTGTAGCGTAGAAAGCTGGCTAATGTTTCTTTGATTCGGCCTTGTGTCAGACTTAAGAGAACTCCCTGCAGCTTACAAGTTTTATCCAGAATTATCATCAGAAGGTTGGTTGTCAGCAGGTTGTAATGTGTGGAATAGTGCGGAATAGTGTATAAATAAAAATATACATTTTGCATTTTAAAAAAGAAATTTATTAAAGAAGTTATAACAAGTATTCGTAGAAATTAATGTTCAGTGAGAAAGTTAAGGGTATGAAAATTTCATACAAAATGTTCGTAGTAGTAATTGTTGAAAGAGATAAGGAGAAAGAGAACAAGGTGCGACCTGACCTTATCTCCGGGTCGATTTGAAGTTGGTTACATTTTAGATGTTTGTCTCGCGGCTTCCATCTGTGACTGTGATTGACGCTGACCAGGGCCTTTTATAGTATTCAGATTTTCGCACTTGCTCGCGAGGTCCTCAAGTTTTGAAAATCGCTTCCATTGGTCAAAAATCATTTTAACACCTACTTGCAAAATCTGGTTTCGACTATTTCTTTAATCAGATGGTCAAACCTTGTTCTATTGGGGAAAACCAGGATTTCACACGTCATTTGGAATTTTTGTAAAAGTGAAGAAGAAGGTTGATTTTAATTAACTTCTTATCCGCTACAATGCTTCCTTTCTCTATCGGTCATATTCCTTGGTGACGCAGGCCAGCGTGTTGGTGTAAGAATTTCTAATATAGCGATGGCATCTGAAGAATTGAAGTTATAGATGACAATGAAACAGAACACTCGTATTCTCGGTCACCAACGCTTTTGAGTTCGTTTTAACACAACGATCAACGTCTTTCGAACAGTTTTGTTGATTTATATTTACACACACAAGACAAGTCTAACCTCAGTATGGTTTTCAAGCGCTTTCATTTGCCTCTCCAAACTGACATGATCAAACTTTTACCTTACTGACAAATCAACTGTATTCATATTCAAACCTGAAACTTTTGATCACATTTCCAATATTGTAACTTTTATGGGGAAACACACCTATTCCTCAGATAATGGACTCTCCCTCCTATATTAATAAGAGTTAACAGAAAGTTCTTAGGAGTTCTTAAAGTTCTAGAGAGTTCTTTAGAGTTCTATTGGGACTAAGGCAGTTGATATTAGTCGGCAATTCGCCGAATACTAAGGAGTCAGCTTTCAGTGGAAGATTACTAAGTCCCTAAAATTTTGTGCGTGTTAAGTCGATTAGCAACCGACATAGCACGATTATAACCTTCAGTGCGAAAACTACTCCACAGCACTAACCCAGCGGTTCTCAAACGATGTGACGCACCTTATAGGTGAAACTGGAGAGGATAACAGGTGAGGTGGGATATAAGTCCCAGTTTCAGTTGTGCCATACGTCATACACGCCTTGGCAATAATGTCACGGGCAGGAGATTTTCTTAGTAGACGGTTGCAAACTAAGACTATAGAACTCAATATGTTTTGTTATTTAAACAATAGCTGGATGAATAAGAGATGAATTAATACCTTTTTCAAGTGTGTTTAAGCGTAAGTGAATGCAACGAATTCAAGTGGAATTGAACACGGCTCTCCGGTTTCCTTTTCCGAATCGATATTCACTGCACCACAACGCACGTCTGAGTCCCAGTATAAATAGTTATACATAATTATTGACCGATTTTGCCGTTGTGATATTTTTCATTTTATCAATTATTAAACCTGGAACATTAACCATCAAATAAAGTAACACCTACACCACTAATAACCATGGCTATATCATAACCGATTTTGAAAATATCAAACAAATATCTCTCTTTATAAAAGGCAATCTGTGAGTCTGTGTATGACTGTTCCCTATGCACGCCTACATTTTTGAAGCAAGGTCATTCAAACTTTTTAGGCGCACATATCTACAGGGACTCCAGGTCGATACATACTTTTTGAGTTTTAATTTCAGCAATTTTCCCTTTCGCACATTTTTTGGCTAATGGGGCCGATTGTTTACATTTGCTCCGTAAAACATCTAAGATCTAAGATGGTTGCAGAATTAAGTCACAGAAATCAAATCACACGAATCACATAAAACAAAATGAGCCTTTATATCTAATTTTTATTCTGACGTTTTACGTCACAGAAATCAAATCATACGTGTCAAACGTGACTAATATATTTTTTATTAAAAATAAAACCAACAAAAAAAAATGAGCCTTTATATTTAATTTTTATTCCGACGTTTTAAAAATTCATTTGCTCAAAAAACAAATGTGAATATTTTCCCTCGTAATTTTGAAACAAAAGAAATTTTTTTAAAGCGTTTTTCAAACAAAAACAAAATATGTCAAATAAAAAATGGCATCTTTTCCTACTACTAAAATGTTCTGAGTTGCACGGTCAACGCCGGACTATGATGCTAGTTAAATATAATATTATTTGAAATATTTTACATGCAGGTACTTCCAAATTTATACTTTGAGTTAACATTAAAAGGAACTGAAAAACATATTATTTAGGTGAGAAAATCAGGTACTGAAGAATTAATTAAATTGTAATTAAAATGGCGTAATTTGTGCTGGGTACTATATACCCCTGGATAGTGTTCTCGGGTTAAGAATATAAAAACACAATGAGAGTGTCATCAATGATAATGTTCTCACTTCGAATCTGCAGTTATCTTCCTTTAACCCTCTCTCTTTCTTTTTTATTTTTTAATGGACTTTTTATCAAATAAATGTTAGTGATGTGTGAGGAAATTTTCATCCCGAAAATGCGGCCCAAAGAAATAGATTTGGAAACCACTGCTGTAACCATTAAGCCAAGTTCTCATCTCATCTCTCATTTTATTAGGAACACAGTTTAAAGAAGAAAGGTCACAATTAATAACTATAAATACGCTCAAGTAATTTTATGAGTTTATGAGTTTGGTATAAAAGTAGATCCAGCTATATTTCAGCAAGCTATTGATTATATACTTTCAGTTTGTGATTTCAGAGTTGCTTATCTCGATGATATATTAATGAAAAGTCCATCTAAGGAACAACATTCCAGGCATGTTAAGAGATTTTTTGAAAAATACTAAAATTCGGATTCAAACTGAGCAAGGAAAAATGTGAATTCTTTTTGCCAAAAATTAAGTAAGTAGGTCAAATAATAGCCAAAAATGTTATCAAACATATCCGTAGAAGGCTCGCACAATTAATAATGTCTTCCCCAACAAACGTTACTAGTTTACAGGCATTTCTGGCTTAGCAAATTATTATAAAATATATATGACTAATATGCAGAATTTGAGAGCTACAATTTCCTTAACAAAGGCGTAATTTGGAAGTATTATGCACTATTATAGTACTAAAATTACCAGTTCGACATTTTTACTATGAAAATAAAAATTAGTTTAACTAAAAGTTCGAAAGAACGTAATCCAATCTTGAAAAGGTGCTCGCTATGTAACAGAGCACTGATGTCCGCACAAAGTGTAGTAATACCTAGTAATATAAAAAAAAATTTTAGATATCATAGTCGATATGAAATCCCTTATGAAAAGCTCTGTATACTGGACTAAAATGGAAAAAGTAATATCCTGTAGATGTTGTGTTCTGGTTGCGAAATCAACTACCACAAGTTTACCAACTTGTCCAGAGAAAGATACACCTTAGTCAAGACTTCTCATAGATTTCTCTGGGCGAATAAACAGATCATACTATCTCTTGATAGTGGATAGTTTTACTAAGTGGCCAGAAATTTGTAAATGAAGAAAACCAATTTCTACAGTTATATGGATTTTTACACACACTTTGTGATGCAGTGGATTTCGGAACAAGAAATCGGAAAGCTGTGTTCGAATTCGTTGCATTCACTTAAGCGCAAATAGGCTTAGGGATGGTATTTATCCATCTCTTCACTTCAGCTATGGGTTAAATAATAGGAAATATTGGGTTCTATAGCCTTGGCTGGTAAACAGTCTACCGCAGAAAGCAATGGCGAGCCACTGTGAAACAATCTTCTGCCCAGTCAGCCATGTCTCTTTCGAGATATGATCGCCCAAGCGTGTATCATGTATGGGACTCGACTGACTGATTTGCAAGCTATGACATTCCGGGTGCCATAGTTTATGATAACGGTTCACTGATTATTAGTTTGAAGATTTTTGTAAAATGTTCTCGAAAAGGTTAAACGGACAAGCAGTAAGTACTTTTAAGTGGGGGGGGCTTTAAAAAAACAAGTGATGAAACAGTGAGCGAAGAAGCACGACAAAAATGTTTCATAGTTCACCGGATAACGCCAAATTCTAATACACAATCAGGTGTGTCGGCAGTAAAACTGATGTTTGCAAGAAAAATTAATTCCGTGTTGTCACCAGATAAAAAAAGTCTGAGAACGGATAACAAAAGGGCGGTAAATATTATAAAAATTGGCGAGAAAGCGTTTTTCAGTGTAGATAAATATGGATAAAAATGTTAAGACAGCGTTTTATTGTTCACAAATTGGAAAGATATATAGTAAAACGAAAAAAATGTGAACACAAACGACATTGAAATGAGTTAGTGAAGAAAGGCCCGCAGGAAACAAAGAACATGTGCAAGTAATGTGTGATACTTTTGATATAAAAAAGCACCAAGAATTCGTTGAACATACAAGTACGATTACCAGAAAATGGAAACGTACAGAAAGACATTTAGAGGTTGACGCAAAACATAAAATAATACAGTAGGTAAGCAAGCAAACTCACCAAAAAGAGGAGGGGTAAATACTGAGAAAATAATGTATTTACTAATAAAAAGTAATTCATGAAAAAGGAGATGTTTTGGAGTAAATAAAACAGAAATTAACTAGGAAAGATGCCTTAAAGAAATAGAAGTGAGTCAAAAAATTCGAAT
>JBBBDQ010001163.1:1202500-1217500 GCA_037127315.1 Ascarosepion bandense
AGAAGGATATATAAAGAAATGAATAAAAATGTTAATCGTATAAAGTTTAAAATTTATTATACAAACTCATTTAATATATTAATAAAATAACCCACATCTATTGAACAGGTGAAGAGACTCATCCCTTGTTTCCTGTTTAGGATGCGGTTTCCGGTTTTCTCTTTTCTAATCTTCTCACTTTGTTTTTTTTTTTTCAATTGGAGTAGATAGAATAAACTATCGCCCGGTTCACACTCCACCCACATCTATTGAACAGATGTAGAGGCTCATCCCTTGTTCCCTGTTTAGGATGTGGTTTTCGGCTTTCTCTTTTCCAATCTTTTTACTCTTACGTAGCCCCCTGCGCATCAGTGTCGTTATCGCCTTGCTCGGAGTGATATGATTAAAAAAAAAAATAAATGAAATAAAATTAATTTTAAATATTGCTAACATATTAATAAATTAGTATATACTAACAAATATAAAAGATTCATAAAAATATTAGTCATAAACTTAGTTTAATATATAAGTTATATTAGGACAAGTTTGGGACCATGCCGTCAATAAATGACGACAAAATATCTATATCGATATTCCGTCTAAAATTATGACAACATATATATATATATTGCTGTAACTATTATTGAATAACTTACATTAAGACATAAGAAAAAAACGTAATCCAAACACCACCCCTTGAGCGTGACAGGAAGAATATATATATATATATATATATATATATATATATATTCAGTTATGATCTGAGATTAATGACAGAATGGTTAAATAAAATAAAGACAAGAGGAAAACTGTATTTTAAATCGCTTACGCGTTTCGTCCTGTGATGGACTTTATCAAGGCAAAAAGACGAAATGAGCTTTATTCTAAATTACGTATCTATAAACAAACAGTGTTGGCAACCACAAAGACGCTCACAAATCATTTCAAAAGATTAACAGAATATTTTAGTTTTCAGAATTTCTTCATGTGTAGTACAAAGTCACTATATATATATATATATATATATATATATATATATATATATATAGATAGATATATATATATATATATAGTGTATTGAGGCAACAGATAATTTTCTAAACATATATTGTTAAATATAACAGAAAATTAATGTCTATTATGTCTCATCATAGCTGTTCAAAACATCGTAATTTAGCTTTAATTTCAGAGGGAAAAAAAGACAAAAATAGTCCAACATTTTGAATTTTTTATTATACTAGTTCTAAGCTTTAGGCTCACATGAGCCATCTTCAGAGATGTTACTGAAACGTTAACATAAAGACATCCGCCATCAAAGATGATATTATCTTGTGTTGACATAAAACATTGTTATGCTTTCACCTGACATTAAAGCAAAATACATTGTCTGTTATATTTAACAACACACGCACGCACGCACGCACACACATATATATATATATATATATATATATATATATATATATATATATAATGATGTCAAACCGTGAATGGCGATTCTAAGATTAATCCGTTTTCCCTCTAGCTATAGGTTAAATAGCAAGACAGATTGGATTCTATAGCCTTGGTTGATAAATAATCTACCATATATTGTAATGGCAACCTACTGTGAAGAAGTCTTCTGTCCAGTCAGTGATATCTCTTTCGAGACATGATCGTCTAAGCGTGTATGACTGACAGACTGACATTTAAATATTAAATGTGCGTTGTGGTGCAGTGGCTCTCGGCACGGAATGAGAAATTGGAGAGCCGATTTCGAGTTCCATGTGAATTCGTTGAATTTTCTTACGTGGAAATACCATTTGGAAAGATATTAATCAGTCTCTTCTCCTTCCAGCTAATGGGTTGAATAGCATACCGGATTAATTTCGATTGCCTTGATTGGCAACCATTCCACCACAGAAAGAAATACGGTAAAATCTTTTACCTATATGGATCGAAAGAGACATGATAGCCCAAGATTCTATCACGTATGACACCTAACTGACTCAGATTTGAAAAAGATAATTTTTTCCTCTTTATTTTGTACAGTGAAAGTACAACGAGTGAAAGTTTTCGTTTGTAGCGTCTTCTAAAATGCCTTGTAGGGTCAACTAAGTACTGGGGGAATGCCAGAATTCCATTGGCTGGAAATCAACAAACCTAGCTTTGTAGAATTCCTGCAGATCTTTCACTAGGTGGCAGCCATTATATTCTACCTTCTGAATAGTATTTAAAAACACAAAAAGGGAATGTATTTCGTCTCTAGTTTTGTAAAGAGAATACTGAGAAATTTTGCAAATGTCTAACAAGTATCAAATTTATATTTCTCTCTCGCTCATTCAAAAACTCAAACACTCGCACGAATATATATATATATATATATATATATGTGTGTGTATTTAGGCAGCAACTTTTCTTTTAAACATGTCAGCTTAAATACATTGCAAACATTATGTCTACCTATTTTTACTAAAAGCCGTTTATACTCACGGATAATCTTTCGCGTATTATAATTGAAATATGTCAGAAATGAGCTGTAACTTTGACAGGTGTTATTATCATTCATTTCTCAATGTATCCAAGTAGTTTCAATCTTTTTCCGAGATTATCTTCAGTGGTGTGAGTTATAGTAACAAAAAATAACCGCAAAACTGTGTTGCTAAAAATTACTGCACATTTTGTCTGCTTCAAATATAACAAGTCGAATCCACTGCACCACAACGCACATCCTTCACCACAACGCATATCCAGTATACACATACATTTACTACACATATACATATACTTATTTATCTCCTCACACACACACACAGACACACACACAGACACACACACACACACACGCACACACACACACATATATATATATATATATATATATATATATATATATATATAATCATAATATATATAATCATATCATAGGACGAAACGGCCGTCCAGTGCTTTCTGCATTCTGTTTAGGTCGAATATAAAGCTCGATGTATTACTTTATATATATATATATATATATATATATATATATATATATATAAAGAGAGAAAGAGAGAGAGAGAGAGAGAGAGAGAGAGAGAGAGAGATAGAGAGAGAGAGAATCGATTTATCTCGAAACATTACTTGGTTCACATATTTTTATAATTTTGTAAATAAATATTCCTGAGAGAATCAACATGGTGCACATTCATCGTGGCATCAAAGAGGGCTTTTCCCTTACCCGGTTCATACCTCTTACCCGTCTTTTGAACAGTGATAGGGGTTTATCGCTTCCTTTTCATTTCTTTCTAGCATTTATTTCACTCCATATAACTCATTTTATCAAAGCGACATTATTGCATTGCATATAGGGTGAAATAGATTAATCGTGGTCTAAATTACGCAAAAACGAAAATAATATTGACATCCTATTTTAATATATATTTGCCAAAATTACACAAAACTATCTTGAAATACCAAAGAGTTAAATTTATTCAATACTAGCATCATAGCCCGGCGTTGTTCGTGCAACTCAGAATATTTAAGTAATAGGACTCGGCTATATAAAAAATAATTATATAAAATATTGTTGCTTAAAAATCTTTAAAAAATTCCATTAAAAAATTCTATTTTCTTATGTTTTGCGTAAATGTGATTTGATGTTTTGTGTGACCTGCGTTTGTTTTTGTTTCAAAATTACGGGGGAAAATATTTCCATTTTTTGTTGACTAAATGAATTTAACATAAAAATAAAAATTATTTATTTTGTTTCACTGAAATTTGAAATATAAAAACAATTATGTTCAGAAATTTTCGAAGAATATTTAAAAATGTAGAAATATAAAAATTATTACGCTCTGAGTAATGCTTTCGTTATATGAAAATATGTTTTTTAAAAAGGCAAAAAAGCAAATTGGTTTGTTATTGTCGAGATTTCTAATGGACTTATTATTAGTTTAATTTAATTAAAACTTTGAATTGCCAAGGGTCTCGTCTAACCAATTTCACTCACAAAACGTAGGTCAACTCATCGTATGTTTTTTAGTCTCGATAGGATCACGTTGATTCTAGCGAGTATATATATATATATATATATATATATATATATATATGTGTGTGTGTGTGTGTGTGTGTGTGTGTGTGTGTGTGTGTGTGTGTGTGTGTGTATGTATGTATATTCGTTTCGTTATATGAAAATATATTTTTAAAAATGCTAAAAAATCAAATTGGTTTGTTATTGCGAGATTTCTACTTGACTTATTATTAGTTAAATTTAATTAAAACTTTGAATTTCCAAGAAAACGCAATGTAATTTTCAAATCATGAACAAACACATTTCTATGGCCGATTTGAAGGCGAATTTCTTTGCCCAATATACCGAGCAAACTGTATTTTTTTTTTGTAAATATCGATTATTTGCAATTCGTAATATCCTAATATCTTCACAATGATATCTTGGGACATTTATATCTTTTAAGCTGAATATGGTCATAAATAAATAAATAAATAAATAAATAAATAATAATGATAAAGTAATAATTTCTAACTTCAGAAGGAATCGTTTTAATTCGTTTCTGTTGGTCAAAGACTCGTCTTCATTCTTTTATTAACGGCAGATGATATTGTAACGAATACGTGTTTGCCTATTTCGACGATTTCCTATACAGCCGTCACAGGAGACTTTGAACAATTGTCCCCAAATATTTGAACGAAATCTTTGATATGATGAGCGAGTCTTTTTGCTATTTTTTGAATTAATGTAAATAATAATAATAATAATAATAATAATAATAATAATAATTATTATTATTATTATTATTGGTTCAAAGCATATCTTCTATAGTTTTTTTATTGAGATTTACAAAATGACAGATGGAATTTTTCTTTTCTTGTTTTTTTTTTCATTGTATTTATTCAAACTTTTTATGTTTCAGTTTACTTTATGCAAAAAAAAGAAGTGCTAACATAAATATAATTTCTTGAAATCTACCAAAATCAACTGAAAGATTACATCTTACAAAACTTCATTTAAAATCTTTCTCCAGGAAGTTGGGAATCGACATTTAAATATTTGACTTTTCTTTCTCATCTGGTTTTTATGTTATTTCGTTTGATATTTCTGCTTTCGTTGTTATTTTTTTCTTTCTGTCTGTGTTTTAACAAACTGAATTTTTAAATTAAAATTTCCCTGTTTAGTATTAGCTCTCTCCATCTGTCTTTCTCTCGTTCACTCACTCTTTCTCCTCATTTCTCTCGTTTTCCTTTGATACACTGCAAGTCTGTTCGTCTAAAATTTAAATTATTTTTAGAAAGTTTTGCTTGCTTTCAAAACAGCGGAAACATTTTTTGTGAATAAAAAATAAAATGTTTTTCAACAATTTTTATTGAAAGAAAAAAAGAGCCAATAAAATAAAATAAATCTTCGTAAAAGTGATTAAGTCTCTGCCTTTCCAGGAATTGTCGTCTTAAATCCAGTTGGTTAGTAATTCAAGCTAAATGATTATCCATCGTTTTATCACGTTTCAAATGAAATCACCTGTTCAGGATTATTCTGGAGAAAAATATTTGGCTTTAAGAGTTCTGATTCTTAAGCCGGTTTGACATAGCATCTTTCTTTTTAAATTTCTTTTCAATAACAATCTTAAAATAATCTGTAAATAGCAATAATAATGTTGACATCATCAAATTTCACAACAGAGAAAAAACAATTTCTCTCATTATAAAATGATGAATTGTCAATGTATTTTATTTATTTGAAATATTGTTTTTGTCATGATTATCATTATGTATTGTCATTATCATAACTAACGATCGCTTAAGGTGTGAAACTCCCAATCAACATACAGTGTTGATTTCTATGACTACACTGTTTAATCTATCGAAATGTTATCTTTCCCCATAACATGAGGAATCGCAGTGCGTAGTTTGAGTTATAAGTGGGTTAGTAACATTCGTTTACACGCAGATGACATAGATATGCGTTGTGGTACAGTGGATATTGGCTCGGAATGAGACATCGGAGAGTCGAGTTCGTATTCTAGTCGAATTTGTTACATTCACATATACTCAATACTCGTCGATTCTCTCTACAGATATGGATGAAATAGCAGGACAGACTGGGTTCTATAGCCTTAGTTGGCAACGAGTTTACCGTAGAAAGTAATAGCAACCTACTGCGGGAAAAATCTTCTGCCTATTCAGTTATGTCTCTTAACTGAGTAACTGATATTGGAAATATATGAATCCATATCTTCTCCCACTTAGCTAAGGGACAGATCCAGTAATACACATCCGTGTAGGCTGGCAACAACTTCTTCTTCTTCTATGTGCCATGTCCCTTCAGGACGTAGGCGATCATGGTTCTCCGCGTCTCTCTATCCCTTGTGGCTCTTAGTATGTTTGCTCCTGTTGCTCCTGGCAACCCCCGTTCCGTCATCCACCTGATCAGGCCCTGCAAATATGTTATCCGCTGCCTTCCTCTGTCTCTCCTTCCTTCTATCTGTCCAGTCAGTATCAGGTTCTCCAGGCTCTCCTTCCTTATTGCATGTCCCAGGAACTTCAATTGTCTCTTCCTGATGCTCAGCATCAATTTCCTTTTTGTTGCCATTCTTTCTAACACCTCGTCGTTGCTTGTATGCTCAGTCCACGATATCTGTAGCATCCTTCTGTAGAACCACATTTTGGCCGCTTCCAGTTTTGTCCTCATTTTCGATGATATTGTCCAGCATTCACAGCCGACATCACGTAGCAGTCTAGCACTCTTTTCTTCCTTTCTATTGAGATTTTCCTGTGTGTTAGTATTTTGCTCATCTTCTGGAACGCATCCTTTGCCATGCCAATTCGCCTTCGGATCTCCGTGTCGCACTTTCCATCTCCTGTTAGAACACTTCCTAGGTACGTAAATTCTTGTACTTGTTTGATTCTGTTATCCTCCACCTGTATTTGGCATTTTGGGTTGTATCTTTTGCTGATGACCATGCACTCAGTTTTCTTAAATTTTATTTGTAGTCCCTTCTTGTCACTCTCCACTGCTACTTTCTGTATGAGCTGAATAGACAACGACCGTGCTAGCTGTCAGCTACCGACTCCACCGTCGCTACTCGATATTAGTTCTTTATATATTGTGAACCGTATATCACCTGTTCGGGCTATGATATCCGCTGCACTTTCTGCAGAATCACATTTAGGTTGCTTCAAGTTTTTCCTTTATCTTCGATGAGATTGTCTAACATTTACTTACCTTATTGAAAAAGCGATATCACATACCAATCCGGTATTTTTTCTTTGTCTCTAGTGAAATTTTTCTGTATCTTAATACTTTACTCAGCTTCTAGAATACGTCTTTCGCATTGCCAATTCGCCTTCGGTTCTCTGTGTCATACTTTCCGTCTTCTGTTAGAAGACTTCCCTGATATTTAAATTTTTGTACCTGCTTGATTTTAGTATCTCTCACCTGTATTTAACATATTCGGTTGCTCTTTTTGCATTCGGTGTTCTTGCATTTTATTTTCTTGCTATGTATTTGTAGTCCTTTCTTTTCACTCTCTTCAGCTACTGTTGGGACGCCCGAGCCTATTCGGCTATAATGGACTATTCCATTACTATGTAAAGTAATGGTGGCATCTACGTAGGAGAGTGTGCCGAGCATCCGATCGAAAAGTCAGTCGTAGACTTCCGGTGACGACCCGGAAGTACCCATTGCTCATACTACGTCTTACGACGGTTGAGACGATTAACCTTTATTCTTGTATTGGATAATAATAACCTTTGTAAATACTATTTTCACGGAATACAACAATTAACCTATTCCTGTTGTTGAGTTATTTATTCTTACTCACGACATAACAGCTACCTTCTGTAGGAGGTCTTGTAGTTTACATTCCGTGTCTGCTATCAGCACTGTGTCATCTGCGTAGCATACGTTGTTCAGATTATAGCCTTCGATGACAAATTCTGATATTAGTTCTAGAGTCCTCAGAATATTCTCGCCGTACAAGTTGAATAGATCTGGTGAAAAGACGCATCCGTGTCTTATGCCCGTTTCTATCTTTGTATATCTGCTGAATTCGTTACCTGTCCGTATGCAGGCGCCTTGCTGCCAGTAGAGATTCTTGATTACCATTATGTCTTTTCCAAATATGTCGAGATTGCTGAGACTTTTTATCGATTCTTTGTGGCGTGTCTTGCCGAAAACATTCGTATAATAGATAAAACATAGATACACGTCTGTTTTCATTTGTATTGTCCCGTTGGATAACATCCTAATCATAAATATGACGTTCCCTGTTTTAGTGTCTTTGACGAACCCCCACTGTTCTTGTCCTATCTCTGGCCTGGTTCTACTTCTCGATCTATTCCTCATGATTCGAACGATGAGTTTTGTTTGATGGGATCGCACTCGTTTGCACCTGGCTTCTTAGGCAGTGCTATGAAAATAGACCTGCTTAGGTCGTCCGATGCTACACCACTGTTATAAATCAGCATCTGTAGTCATTCCATTAGAGATCAACTGAGAGAACGAGGCCATGGTGGTGAAGTTTGTTGTTTCCTAGAAGACAAGCGTCATTCTTTCTGATGTTAGGCAGGAAAGTTTCTCTATTGTAGTTAAAGAATAGGAATTTTGTTTTAGATGCATTGAAATTTACGAGCCATAGTCTACCCCATTAAATAACAGAGTGGATGTTCTTTTAAAGGGTAACATCAGAAATTCAGTCTTCCTGCTTAGTTTCATGCTATTTTTCTAAATATATTTTAATGGTAAACGTTCTGCGGAATATATATATATATATATATATATATATATATATATATATATATTAATTCAAAGATGTTGAATGGCCATTTCGATATGACGATCCCCACGGGGAGCGACACATCACCTCAGCAACAGAAAAAAACCTTTCAGAAACTGGAGAAAAATTAGTCTACTTTTCCTTTTTAAATAGATTGCAAAGAAATTAAAAAATAAATAATAATAAAATAAAAAAAATAAAATAAAAATAAAAATAAAGGGAAAGAAAAAGAAAAGGAAAAAGAAAAAGAAAAGGATAGAATAAAATCAAATAAATAAGAAAAGAAAAAAAATTGACATCGTCTGGGTTTGCAAAAAAAAGGGGAGAATGTAACTAAAAATTAACAGACCCCGTGTTGAATCATTTAAAGCAACACGGAAAAAAGTTGGTAAGAGAGATAAAAGAAGGAAGGGAGGGAAAAAGAAAGAAACTAAAGAAAAAAATTTTTTTTAAATATTACAGACGCTGGACAAATTCAAAAATCTAATTTCCCCAAAACGTTGAAGTATTAAAAAAAGCCTTTACTTAAAAAGGCATAAATTATTGATAAAAGGGAATAAAAAGATATAGGATTTGAAATAAAATTATTTTTTTAAAAAAATTAGGTCATTTGAAATTAAACTAAGCTCTGTAATATTTTATTACATGGAGCTCTCTTCCTGTATCATTTTTTAATATTAAAATAAATTTTTAATATTAATTAGGATCGGGTTTTTTGGAATTTACCTTCCTGCTTTTTTCCTTTGGATTGAAGTATCTGAATTAAAATATATATATATATATATATATATATATATGAATTGAATATATTGCTTATAAAGTGTTGTTAATAAAACGGTGCCCCGGTGCAATATAAAAGAACCATTAAGTATATATCAATAAATACGACATTAATCCCCGTAAAATATAAGGACTTCACCAGAATTACTTTTATCAACTATTTTTATTAAGATTTAAATTATATAATTGTAATTCTCTACACTGCACCTGAAGATTGCATTGCACACGAAACTTAGAGTCGTGCAACCGGTGAGGGATAATATATATATATATATATATATATATATATATATATATATATATGTCCAGATGAATAAGGAACAAAAAAAATAATTGCAACGTCCAAAATATTAATTTAAATCTGTGGTCAATGTAAAATAAGGGCTATGAATATTTATTATGGAATATACTTTAGAAAATGTTCAACTACAATCTACTACAAAATTGTAGTAGATTTTAGTTTATCTTTGTTTTTAAATATCATTTATAATATATATATATATAATATTTCTCCGACAGACTCTAACAAAAGAATTAAGTTTATTATTTATTACACTAAATCCACTACATCTAATTCATTTGTCCGCAACGACTCTCCCCCCACCGTTAGTGATTTGCAAAAAACCAATGTAGTATATAAACTCATATGTCCATTTAGAGAATGTATCTCTAACAACCTCAATAATATCTACATTGGCCACACCACAAATTCGCTCTCACGGCGTCTGACGTTGCACTTAAATGAAAATTCAAATATATTCCGTCATTTAGAACAACACGGTTATCAACGCACACTTCTGAGAAAAACGCTTGTTGATAACACGTACATACTCAAACAAGAAAATAATAAACAGAAACTAAAAATCCTCGAAGCACTCTACATTAAACAATTTAAACCTGGTTTGAATACAATCAATTTCGATATTTCCAATAACGTACTCAAATGTCTGTAATCAGACCAGGGACCACAACACCACTATTTTGTCACTGTCTTCGGCCATCCGCCACGGTAGGGATGGACTTATATTTTCAATTCAATTCTCTTTATTGTTAATAGCTTAAATGTTCTATGTTTACTGTGTGTTAATATTTACTCTTTGATAATGGCTTATGTGAGCCGAAAGCTTAGACCCGATAAAAAATTCAACAAATACTGTGATTTTTTGTTGTCTTTCAACGACATCACCATCAAGTATATCAGACGGTATGAACGGATCCTACACAAAATTAATAGACAAAACTTGTCTATATTATTCAATGAAACCTGCATTAATATATATATATATATATATATATATATATATATATATATATAGTAATGTTGTTTCAGAATTAAACTGTTGTTCTTCAAGAGATATGTTAAAATAAATGGTGAAAATGATATGTTTTAATGTATAAAACCATATAAACCATTGTAAAAACAAAATATGAATATAAAATATAAAACCATATAAACCATTCTAATAACAAAATTACAATATTAAGCTCTACATGGTATTGAGTACACTTTATAAAGTAAATGCTTACACGGGTTTTAATCTACATTATTTGTGAGCGTCTTTGTGGTTGTCAACACTGTTTATAGATACGTAATTTAGAATAAAGGTTATTTCGTCTTTTTGCCTTGATAAATTCCATCACAGGACGAAATGCGTAGGCGATTTAAAATACAATTTTCCTATTGTCTTTATTTTATTTAACCATATATATATATACAGTACTGTGCAAATGTATTAGGACGAGAACTATTTTATCTTTTATGAGGCATCAAAATAAATTTTAAAATCACCCTTTCTAAGGTTTTTGCACACTACCGGTAGTGTGATTATGTATTAGAACAGGGGTGATTTTGGTAAAAATCTCACTGAAATTCAAATACAGTGTGAAAAGCTAAGTAAATTACTAATAAATATTGATTATTTAAAAATAGATGTAAAAGAAATGTATTAAGAAGAAGTTATATTTCATTTTTCCTGTTTTCTATTTAGCAAGTTATTTTGAAACTACTCTATTGAACATCTATGGGATATTTTGGATTAAAAAATTGATAAATCTAATGCTACTTTGCAAGACACACTTTGGGAACAAATACAAGCTGCTTGGCAGGAGATACCATTAGATACATTGAAGAAGCTTGTGATGTCAATGCCTAACAGAATGAAGGCTGTGATCAAAGAAAAGGGCTGTTATACAAAATATTAAATTTATTTTGTAACAAGCATTTTTTCTCGTTAAAGCATTTGTTGACTAAATAAAAAATACTTTAATTAAATTGTTTATTTTCTGACAATATGCTTCATAAAAGATAAAATACTCCTTGTGTTAATACTTTTGCACAGTACTGTATATATATATATATATATATATATATATATATATATATCTATAGAGAGAGAGAGAGAGAGAGAGAGAAAGAGAAAACTGTTTTTTTACAATTAATTGCGCTTGACATGGCATTTCAGAAAAATAGGAAATCAATGAGAAAATCTGCCATTTTTGAACGTACAGTCAAAAATAAATAAATAAATGAAAAGGAAAAAAGCCTTCTTCTAACTTGAAAACTCTTGAAATTAATGTAAAAGATTGGAAAAAAAAAGGCAGAGATTAGGTCTGGTTAAAGAAAGTTAATTTTTGATGGTTTTAATCGTTTTGATCTGAAAAGGGTTCAGTCTTCAATGTTGAAAAAACCTGTTTGGAAAGGCAATTTAGTAGACTCGATCCCCGAAGGTCTTCTGTCAGAGCTTGAAAATAATATTTATGGGAAATGTTGATCAATATCGTGCCGGGACTGTTGGTCATCATAGATTGCATGAAAATCGACAGTCTAATTTCATCTATGTGATAGATCCAACAGTTATAGCTTTGGGATAAGATAAGGGTTAACACGAGGATAAAACTGCACACGAGGGTGCACGAAGAGAATGTCTGTTTCGAGTTTCTCAAGAAAAAACTCTTTCGTGTGGCATATATATAAAAAAGTGGACAAGAGCGTGGCTGGTTTTCAAAGTCATCTGCGGAACTGTTGTGAATCCCAGGAATGGGAAACGCATAAAATAAAAAAAACAACAACCAGAATTTGAGATAGAAAAATAAGTATATTAAACCTAAGGATACAAATTTGAACTCAGGTTTGTAATCCAGGAATACAGTTAGTACGAAGTATATACACATGTCTCTGAAGTGAATCCGTATTATGTTTAGTAAGTCCACGTCGGAAGCTGAACGGTTGCGGTTTAATAATGTTCTGTCTGAGTGGAGCTCAGAGCTACTATGAACTTTGACGCTGTATTCTCCGTGAAACCTCTGTATCTTTCAGTATCGTTCGGTATTTCTCAGATCTGACGCATCTTTCTATGGTAGGAGTATATGTATACTTTAGACGAGGTCTATTATCATAGAAAGAGATGAGACCCCACAACAGGAACCACAGCCGCTCAGGTCAAAGTTGAAGAAATAGATGGCTTTCTTCCATAAAAATGTGGCAGTTATATATATATATATATATATATATATATATATATATATATATATATATATTATTATATATATATTATTATATTTAAAATTAAATTTGATTTGTTAATGGTTTTGATTTTTGTTTAACCGTAGACATTTTTGGACAATGAAAATTGTAAACGTGTAATCGACGATTATGTTCAAATGACAGCCTTGTTTGATGTATTTATTTGGACGAAAATATTTGGAAAATAACGAAAAAACCCATTTATGAACATAAATCGATCGGAATAGGAGAGCTATATTCATCCCTTTCGTAAAAAGACAAAGTGCTTAAGGAATGCAACATACTTGGCCGGAAGTTGGATAACATGCTAATCTCACTTTCTGCAAGTATAATGGTAAACGTTATCATCATGCACTATTATTATTATTATTATTATTATGTCATTTTTCATCATATTTCGATTTCTGCTTTGGTCTCACTACCAACCAAGTCTGCGGGGAGACCTAAGGCAGGTAGTGGCGTGTTGTTATGACTCCATTTCATGTTTTTCTATCTTCCCTATCATCCCCAGCATTACATAGATAAAGTTTTCCTTAGTGTGTGGGCTGTACTTAATAAGACAATTTTTTGTATATCTCTTAAGCTGGGGTTTCCAGGGATTCTTTCAATGTGTTGTTTTGTTCCATTTTTTATCATTCCAAGTGCACCTACTATCACTGGCACAACTCTTGTTTTCAATTTCCACATTTTTTCTATTTCAATTTCCAGGTCTTTATATTTTGACAGTTTTTCAAATTCCTTGATTGCTATGTTACAATCCGCTGGACAAGCCATATCAATTAATAGACAAGTTTTCTCCTTCTGATTTTTAACAATAATGTCTGGCCTGTTTGCTTCAATTTTTCTGTCTGTGTAGATGGTGTAATCCCATAGAATGGTTACATCTTCTATTTCTGTAACCGGTGCTGGATGATGTTCATACCAGTGTTTGTTTACAGCTTTTCCATAATGTTTGCACATTGCCCAATGTAAATATTGCCCAACTCTATCGTGGCGATTTTTATATTCGTTTGGGGCAAGCACAGAACAGCCTGAGATTAGGTGGTCTATTGTTTCTTGGTGTTTATCACAAAACCTGCATTTTGGATCCATATTATTATGCATAATATTTGCCTGAAAGTTTCTAGTGAAAAGACTTTGGTCTTGTGCTGCAAGTATAAATCCTTCAGTTTCAGACTTTAATCCAGATGCACGTAACCATCGATGAGTATTAACTTTGTCAACATTGGATTTATTGGCACGTACTGGATATAGGCCATGCAGAGGTTTGTCTTGCCAGCGCTGTTTCATCTTTTCAAGAGCTTTATCTTTGGCTTTCATTTTCATATTTTTTGCCGCAATAGTTGGTTCTTGGCTACTGTTTTGCTTTTCTACAGAATCTACTAACTGTAATTCTTGTTTGAATTTACTGCCTTCTTTTATTATTGAATATTTTTTCTTTCTTTCTTCATGTTGCCTTACTAATTGTATCATCCAATCCTTTGTTGTTTCTATGTATGTTAGTAAGCCAATAGTTGTTGTCTTGAATGACAATTCCAGCTGAATAAGACCCCTTCCACCTTCTTTACGGGGTATGTATAGACGGTCTACATCAGCCTTTGGGTGATGCATCCTATGCTTAGAAAGAAGCTTTCTTGTTTTAGCATCCATTCGCCTGGTGTCGTTTAGAGTCCAGTTTAAGATGTTAAAGCTATATTGGACAACTGGGATTGCAAGGCTATTAATGGCCATAACTCTATTCTGTGAATTTAATTCAGTTTTTAATATCATTCGTAGCCTTCTATAGTACTCTTTACGCACTATTTCTTTCATTTTTTTATGGTGAATGTTTTCGCTCTCATTTACACCTAGGTATTTATAAGCTTCTTCTGGTTTCAATTCTTTTATTGTTACAGCAGGGTCTAGGCTAATTGAGGATGTTTCTTGTATTGATCCACGTAAAACTGTAGCTTTAGCACATTTATTCAACTT